>JAKSZP010002830.1:0-145959 GCA_022478985.1 Massospora cicadina | reverse complement strand
CCCCCATACCCTTGTCCTATGTGTGTGCCCCCTATTATTACCTTAACCCTTGTCCTGACATACCTTATGGAGGTCAGATCCCTTAGGACCCCCCATACCCTTGTCCTATGTGTGTGCCCCCTATTATTACCTTAACCCTTGTCCTGACATACCTTATGGAGGTCAGAGGGAGGTCAGATCCTTCTTATACATGTTCTCTCACACCCCCACATACCCTTGTCCTATACGCGTTTGATTACAACACGAACCCTTTTCCTTACATACCTTATGGAGGTCAGAGGACTCAGATATGCCACACACTCCACACATACCCTTTGTCCTATCCAGGGTGGACTACCTGGACATGATGGACATCCCTTATTCCACTGAGACCCAAAAGACTATCTGAAAAATATGCACACCATCCTCTGTTGCAGCCTCAAGTCTGCTCCCGTGTGTGGCGCTGCCTGAGGTGAGTGTATCATACAGTTGAGCGCTCTAACGCTTTACACTCATCCTGTGTCATATGTGGCCAGTATGGAATGCTGTTTCACTGACTGGAGAAGTGCCCTACCTCTAAAGTGATATGGCGCAAAGTTCAACGTCTGCTTTGCCAGGATCAAATGCATCCCTTCAGTCTGCCAAGAGATATGTTTGCTCTATCAATGGCCTCCTCCTTCCACCCTCCCTCCATGCTTTGGTGGTTGCAATCGCCATGTGGACCAACCACACGATTGTCTTAGATGCCATCGCAGGCTCCACCCCCACCCTCCCAGAAGCTGTCCACAGATTCCAGTCTCATTTGGTGGACCACTTTCAAGTGTGGATGTTTGGATATCTCCCACCATGTCACCAACAGCTGGTCTCCTCCTGGTTCCCAGTCTGGTTCATCAAATCAGACCCCTTCCTCCACACGTGCTCAATAGTAGCTACGACCCCTTCACACATTCCCTCCCCCTCCCTATAAGTGGCATTCCCGCTGGCAACAAGAGATAGCATCGCTTCTCTGGGGTGCTTCCCCTGGTACTAAGTTTTGTCTCATCTGAGTCATATTTGTAAGTGTCCATCCCATGGTCAGCCTTCCCTGCAATAAATTTAAATTTAAATTTAAATTAGTGCAGCCTAAGTAATTTTTAATGGCACTAGCATGCCATAATTAGAAGGTTTTTTATCTCCTTTAAAACATCTTCTGATGATGTTTTAATCATTTTATCAGGAGTAATTGAATAGTTTTGTGATCCCTAGTATCAGTAGTGTGGACTATATACTTAGAAGATACTAAGTCAAAATCATCTTGCGTGAATATTTCCTGATAGTTTGAAAATAACTTTGATCTTGACTCTTTTCAGAGTTGGTCAAGTTACTCAATTTTGCCCATTGTGACAACATTGGTAATTATAATTAGGTCCTTTTCAGAAAGCTTATTTTTAAAAGTTTTAATTTTGTGAAATGAGCTTATTTATATGGTAGGGAATAGATATAGAAAGGCAATTATCTGATGTCAATTCATAGTAATGGGCTAATTTTGTAGGAGCACACATAAAATTTTAATTTCCTCATGGCTGGGAATAATAATACTAGGTGCAATGTTTGTCTCAAATTGTGATCTGGACTCTAGTATAATTTTCTATAAAAATTTTCTAGAATTTCTACTGTAAGTCAGATAGGGATGTTTACTTGATTTCTCAATGATATAGTAATATGCTAATTTGAATGAATGAGGTGCTTTTTGCTTATTGATATGTGTGGGCCATGATTTTAGCTTCAAATATGCTTTGAAATACTCAATTGAGACTACTCCATCTTTGTAGTCCATATTTATGAATAGGCTAGGCTTCTTTTTCTCAAGTACTCCATCTTTTATATAGTACTGGGGTACCTTGAGAGAGAATGGTAGAAGTATCATCCTTGTAATTTGTACCACTCCAAATATCAAAAAATCATTCTCAATTAGGATACCATAGTTCATATCTGGCAATACCATAGCAGATGCTGTTACTATAGTAGATCCAAAAGGTAGAGGTAGGGGTACTGTATGCCCCAAAATATTTAGTTATATACATTCCTGCCATGCCATATTCCTAAAAAAGGGCAACATCAGATGCAATTTTTTGATTTTTTAACAAGATTTGAAATAACAATATTTATAATAGTTCTACTATCAATGATGGCCTAAACTCAGACCTTGTTCAAGCTATATACAATTATGTTCATTTGGAATAGGTTTCATAATATATATTGAGTAAATAGTGTAATTGTTGCTTGATTCCAGATATAATTTTAGACTTAAGCAGATATATAAAAAGGCATTCACCAAGGTCTTCATCAGAATGGCCATTTGTATATGGTGGAGTAAAGGCTGGTCAGTTGGGCATTCATGTCAAAGATATAACCCATGATCAATAATCTGCTTTGTGTAGGGTTTATATACTTCTGCTAAGGCTTATTTTGTGATGGTTGAGGTCTATCCTCAGCATCACATTGCCCTGATCTTTGGTAAAATAGGGCAGGCTGTGTCTGTATGTATGGAGGAGGAGGGGGCATTGGTTCTGGCAAGGATGCCTATGGGGCTGGAGCTTGGAGTAGACCAAGGAGCAAGATGGGCATCCAAGTCAGAACAAAACGGAAAACAAGAAAAATGGGTAGTTTTAAGATTTGATTTGGATTCAAATCAAGAATGGAATGAAATGGGTGCTTGGAAGTTTTGCGGTTTGATTTGGGATTCAAAATGGAACTGGCGCGGAACTGTTGAGAATCAAAACTGGCACAAAACCATTAAGTAAAGATTCCGTGATCCTGCTGTAAAGTTTACACCAAACATCATTCAAGCTGGCACCATAAGCTTATATTATATTTTTATTTTAGCTTTTAACATGTGTATATAGGGAAAGAACTGGGAGCTGGAGGTTTCTCAGTTCTGTTTTCTATCAACTTGGCTAAATATTAGATAAAAGAACATAAAATTCATATATTTATAATATGGGTTTATTTTAAAGATATTGCTTAACTGCAGCCATGTTTGGCTTAAATCAACAAGGATTAGACTTTGAGAGTGAGCTAGAGAGGGCTATCGCCTCCCTCTATACCTTGTCTTGGAGTCAAGGCATGTTGCTGGGGTTAAGTATACTTGCAACTGTCTTCCAGGGGGTGCTTGTCCAATCTTGTAGCACGCGCACTAGGAGAGTAGTATCAGGAGTCCTGTCAGCCCTATGGTCTGTAACATGGATCCTGTTGCCCAACTCATTCATGGCTCATTGGAAGGAGCCAGTGCATTACATATTTGGTAATTTTTAAGTGTTTAGTTGTTTTTGCTTTAGCTTAAGAAGTGACCATAAAAACATCACTAGCCATGATATAATAAAGGTTATTTTTTGCAACATCGTCAGCTATGAAGAGCTCTATAGCATTAGGGGGAATGGTTTGGTGAATATAATGAATATAGAGCATTCCGCCCTCTGCTCCACCTGCTCTTTTCCCCCATCATTGCCATTGTTGAATTCTAGGGCAACAATGACTCAGAGCTTTTTGTATGCCCATATGTAGCATTGGCTAGCAAAATATTCTTTTTAACTACAGTTGTGTCATGTAATCAGCCTATGCTGCTGTTTTTGTTCAGATTTTTGGTTTGCATTTTGGAAATTTTTTCCCTTGGTCAAACATATTGTTAGTATTTAGCCCAAAAACTGATATTTTTGCTGAAATATGGACCAATTAGGGCATCAAAACTGCTGGCGCAGCACCTCAAGTAATTGTCAAAATTTTGGGTCCCCATGCCTTGATTAAGTGCTGGTTTCATAACAAGGTGCAGATTATGAAAAGGCTTGGATGCATGCATTATTGCAATCTTGGCGTCAAACTCAGTTATTGCATTAGACCTGAGCAAGACTTGCACCTCATGGTAAAACCTGTCAGCAAAGCCTTTAACATACCCATTCTGTTTAGGTTTTATATTTACAGCTTGGTACTTGAATGATAATATTCTGGGCCTTTAAATTTTATCACTGCTTATTGTAATCCAAATGAAACCATTTGTCAGCCAGATAGGGCATATCAAGATTGAAGATGTGGGCATCAAGTGAGTTAATTAATGTGGACACTTTTTCATGGTATAATGCTCCTTGCATTGCCATTTCAAATAGATTGAGAAAAGATTAAATGTCCCATCTCTATTAAACTTTGACAAGTTTAGAGGTTTGAAGTTATCTCACCCTGTTTTGGGAATAGATGTTGCACATCTTCTAGTACTTAAGCCTCTATGTGAATCATCAGTCAATCAAGCCTCTGTCAAATTGGGGAGTATCTGGTGTTAATATTGATACCAAAACTTTAGGCATAGGAAGAATGTTTGATCTATCAGTTTCTGCATTGGTATCAATTCCTGATGATTCAGTTTCTTAATAAAGCTCTGGTCTGCTAGATTCTGACACTCAAGTTTGGGCTTTAATTGGTTTTCCAAGTCATTTTTGGCTGCTGAATAAAGCTTTTTACTTTCTCTCCTTTATCAAGGATGGTCAAACACGGGCAACTCTTCTTTTTGAGGGATCCAATACCTATTATAAGGTTGTCATGTTTTTTTTAAATAAACCTTGATTTTAAATTATGTGTTTGATATTTTTAGTTAGACTGTCTACTTGGGAATTTGTTGTTGTTACATTTTGAGTTTTCAATTCAAGAGTAATTTTAGTGTTTATGACCTGCAATCTTGACATAACTGTAAAGATTTTCAAGTTCTCATCTTTTATCTAAGCATTCTCTTCATCTCTATCTGGGAGTTCTGGCTTTTCACCAAGACCTTAGATATTCTTATGTAAAACAACCAACTCAGTTCAACATGCTTCTCATGAACGTGCATTAATTTTAAGTCCAGTTGTTCTCTTTGGACCAAAGTAGCTTGTGTGGTAAGTTTTTCTGTCTGAAATGATAAAATGCTATAATTTCCCAGCTTTTGACAGCAGTTATTCACAAATGTATCCATTTGTGTGACAGCCATTGTGAGCAAGAATTTCTGCAGCCTTTTTTTGACTCCTACATTTAGTTTTTCATCAAAGGTAAACAATTTTTGATGATCATAGTAGCATTTTCTATATTAGCCACAATTGCTTTTTTTACTTGCTAAAACTGAAATTATATTTTTTAGTAGATCAAATTGGTAAGATTGTTCTTCCTCTTGTACACAGTACATTCCATGAGTTCCAAAATTTTGTATGATAAAAATTTGCTGAGTATGCTTGATCAAGGGTTGAATGTAGTTAACTAGGAATTATTAGTCATTTGATTATTTTTAAGACATCTTACAAGAGCTAACATGGCCGCCTCAAAGTACTTCATATACATCTTCATCTTGAGTACCTGATCCTTGAGATAGTAAGACAGGATGAAATAGGAATTTATTTGTGATATAACTATCACAAATCCATGATTATAGTTTTCATCATGTTCTTAACACCTTCAGGTTTAAACTTGCTTGGACCTAATGTGGCTACATGCCCTCCCCCATCATGATAAAAACTAGGGAGTAAGATGTTCACTTATTGGAGCCTTGGTGGTTAGTTTAAAGTATTTGGTGATTTCCTTTTCATTAGTTTTCATCTTGTTATCACTTTCTCTTCTGGCAGAATCTTCTTAGGTTTGGTAATGTGAGTCCATATCAGTGAGTTTCTCTGGTTTTGAGTTATTACCACTTGTAAAAACTGATAATTACTCACTTGTTTATTAAAAACCCCCACTTGTTAAATTGAGAAGAAGTTTAGTCAGGATATTTTTGATTTTTTTGCCTATGTTTTAAAGTATATTGACCGTTTAAAAGCTCATTAGGCTTATCTAAAAATTAAATGACTATTTTGGTTTTCTTGAGCTAAATTTTTCCCAATGAATTCAAAATTTCTACCAATGAAGGCAAAAATACAAGCTGGCGATTTTAGTTCTTACAGCTGTCAAAACTCATAATAAGAACTGACTCTGATATAAACCAGATAAATAAGAATTATAAAATATCGTTTTATTAGAGAATATGATCTAATAATATTTTCACTTGGCCAGGAACAAGTATTTATACCTCTATGGCATCTTCTGGCTATACTCAGGCACACAATTTTCACAGGTTTATTTTCCACCTCAGTTCAGCCCAAGAACAAATATAACCATAACCTTTTACTTGGTCTACAAGGGGCAAAATGCTCTCAAACTTGAGAAAGTTTCAGGTAAAAGATTACAACTCAAATGTGCAAAAATTGTCCTAAGGTTAGCTCAAATTGACTTTCATCATATAGCTGACTAAATATGTTTATTAGGAAATTTTCATCAAGAATATATTTAATGATGTACCTCTAAACTGGATGTCAGCAAGCCTCTTGATAGCATTAGGTACTCCCATTTGAGCTATCCATGACTAAGATTTATTATAAATTTCAAGCGTTGACATACAAATATTGCAATAGGGTATAAACCAATTGCAATATTTTAGAAGGCATTCTTATAGTTGCCTTTAGCCTATGGGGTTTTTTAAAGAAAATTTAGTTATCAATACCAGGGCAATTATTGGATTATTAAGTCGATTTTATGCTTGGTTAATTGGAAAGTGTTGCTTAATTTTACTTTATGATAATTGGGCAGGTTTGATGGTTTTTGAAGAGTTTGTTTTTTATTCAACCACCATAATCTCACAGAATGGTTGTAGCTGTTTGACCAGGTGAGTGTGCTGAGCCACAAGTATACTCATTACTTAGTAGCGGAGATCCAGCTTATGTTTTGTAGCTAGGTTTGGGTACTATCTAAATCTGGGTTGAAGTTTCTGCTCATCATGATCCCCCAGAGGTGGGTCACATTATAAACAAAAAGTGCCTCAATCTGATAAAGCAAATGTTCAACTGGATAGCCTTCTTCAAGGTTTTATCAGCGTGGATCACCAAATGTATGACATATGTACATGCTAAGTTGGTTAAATCAGGTATGAATGGTCTCCTGCATCATCTGAAGCAGGCTCAGGGTCTATGGACCTCAGTATTTATTGACTTCACTGTTGAGCTCCCCTGTTCCAGTGGCTTGACATGATTATGGTGGCCATGGACCACTTTATAAAATTCTCCTTATTAATCCTTGTAAGTCCACTATCACTTCTGAAGAGATGGCCTATATGTTTTTCTGCCATGTTTCTCATTGTTTGGAATACCCCAGAAGGTGGTAAGTGACTGAGGGCCACAATTATGGCTCAGCTTTGGACTGCCATTTTGGTGTACTGAAGATTAACTGTTTCAGTCCATGGCATATTATCCCCAGTTATATGGTCATACAGAGAGGGTCAATCAGATTCTTGAACAGTACCTCCACTGCTATGCCTCCGCAGCATAGGATACCTAGGCTGCTGATCCTTCACTGGCGCAGTTTGGTTACAATAATGCCACTCATTCATTGATGAGGTTCTCCCCTTTGAAGCTACCCTAGGTATAACCCATCATATCTTGTTAGTCATTGTTCCCACCTCGAGGTATCTGCCACTGAAGAGCAGCTGCAGTGGATATGGAGTACCCAATCTTTGATTTGGGAGTGCCTGATGATGATGATAAGTGACTACAAGTGGTTTATGGATTGTAAATGCCTTCCCACCAATGACTTTAAGGTGGGGTTGCAAGTGATGTTAGATATGTGACATCTACATTTGAAAGTCCCTTCACAGAAGTTTTTGATCAAGTGTTACAGTCCTCATGTGGTGGTGGTAGATTTAGTAATGGGCTTTCCATATGGTCCTTCATATGAATTGGAAGCAGCACCCAGTCTTCCATGGCCCCAGCTGTCCCATTTAAGAGGAAGGCGATTGCTAAACCAGAGCCAGTTGTGATCAAGGGCTCTAAGTAGTGGAGCTGGATGCTATTCTAGCATCTTAGAAATCAGGTCGCTTGGTGCAATACTTAGTGTCCTGGAAGAATTTCTCTCTTATAAAAACATCTAGATGAGTGCCCAAAATGCAATAATGGCTGTAAATTGGTGTAGCCTTCCATGTCAACTATATGTATGCTCCCTCTCTATTTCATATAGTGGCTGCATTTTGATAAAAAATTAACCCAAAGCCCACAAGAATGTCATGCTGTCCTAGGTTCCCAGTGAGGGTTCTCCCCTAGTTTAACAATAGAAGGGTAATATAAGCCTTGAGGAACTATTATTTTGGCCTAATTGGGAAATTTTTATTTAGGGCCAAGAAGGGGTGTAAGCCAGCGGCCATCCCTCTCATTACCCTGGGCAATTTGGCTCATATGGTGGATGAGAGATGGGTACCAGTGAAACCTCTAAAAATTGCACCGCTTCCTCCTCCGTTCACCACCCAAGAGTCAGTGATGAAAATTTGGGGCTGTGTCAGGAGGTGGTGATGGTCAAAAGCCATCACCATTGGAAGGTCAGCGGTGATTGTCCTCAAGAGGTTCTCTCCACCTGTCTGAGTTCTACCAATAAAGCTAAGCCAGTATCTGGTGAGGGTAAATCAATCAAGTTATTTTTAGCCTCAAAAATCCCCATATAACAATTTTCCCCATCATTAGTAGAAACAAGCCCATCTCTGACAGGTACAAGCGTGGTAAACACTTTCTCTACCCAATGGAGCTGATCATATGTGACCTGGCTGTGGGTGCAACATGATGTCTATTAGAGAACTTTCTTATTACACCAAGCACAATCATGGCAGAATGAATCTTCTCACTAGCAAATTCAATGCCAATATGTCTGGTAGGTTGGTTCTGAGTCAGTATCAGTAATTATTTAGAATGTTGATATGCTGGGACTGAATTGTAAAGTATTTTTAATGGTAGTGCACTTAGGCCCAGTTCCCCATTAAGTGAGCATAAAGGGCAGTGGTACCCAACAGGTACTGTGGTTGCTCCATTTTTTCCTTTCTGCTAACTTAGATTGAATAAAATTCCTAAAAAATTCAATTTATTTTTGAACTTAGGAAGTCTGCTAGATATTAAGAGCAATGATTTCCAATTTGGGAATCCCTGGCTAATTTTTGCAGTTAACCTCTTCCTTTTTAATCCATCAATATTGATGGCTACCTGAGATAATCAGTCTGGGCTTCTGGTTGTTTAAACACCTAGGATTCCAGGCCAGATTTATTATTATCTGCACGCTCCATGACACAACAGAACTTAATTTATGTAATCCCATTTAGTCAGCTTCAGGGTATTTGATCCGCTGGTTATAATCATGCTTAATTTGCTTATAATGGTAGTTATGGCTAAATTTGTGTATCTCTATGAAAAGCTTATATTTAATGTTTTTGAAAAAGAGTCTAGTGTCATCCAGTTTAGTTTGAAAGATTCATATATGTTCTTTGTGATTATTAGTCTTGCAATTGAGGATTGTGATAGTGAGCAGGATGCTCTCATCACAATGTACTCTTTGAAATGCTCAATCTTTTTGTACATAGAGAAGGCATGGGTAAGCTGTTTGGCATTGAGCTCCTCAGTGTGGGATAAAGCAGTGGCAAGCTTTTCTTCAAGTAGCTTGATAAGTTTCCATTTCCAAAATAGTAATGATAAAAATAATGGTGTATGAGGACCCCTTTAGTGAGCACCACTTAAAGATATTCTATTTATTTAGGCTGCTCACTTAGTGCTAACCCAGAAGATCCCATAATATGACAGATGCAATATGCTTAGTATGTCACGGCTTCCTGAAAGAGGAGACCTGTTACAATATGGATAAAATCAATTGTCCCATTTTGACTCAAAATTTTTATTTCTGAATCCTGAGTTAAAGCGCCTAAAGGTTTCTGACTGAGGTTAGCTTAGCAATAGGTCTGTGCCCTTTACAAGCTATTATTTAGGCTCTTTTGAGCTTAAAGTATGGCCTATGGAGGTCTGCTAAAGAGCAATCTTAAAAGATTGAGCCTACACTATTCTGAACATCAAATTGGAATTTTGTGTTTCCTCAGCCAGTTAGGCACCATATCTTACCTGGTTTCTATAACATAACAAGGTTTAGTTGCATGAAAAAAACTTTAAGCTTTTGGGGATTAGCTCTCCACAGTTGCTCTGTTTTTTCAGAGTTACATTTGTAATGCCAGAAAATTCCAAGAATCTCCTTGCTTACACTCTTATTACATTAAATAAAATAAAAGATCACTTCAGGGGTTTGAATTCTTGCTTACCTGTCAGCTTTTTAGCATTTAAGATTTCCTTAAATTTAAATTTTAAATACAAGTTGGTAGCATCCAGCTCTAACAGCTTACCTTTGTGGTCCATCTTGGCATTGGACTTATTTTGGCATCAATTAACTGTGATGAACATAAAGCATATAGCAAACTGAATCTGGGCGGATCCAGTTGTTATATAATTATAAACTATACTCACCCAACCTTGCTGTCACCATGGGTTCCAGTTGTCAAGAATCAGAACCAGGGAGAGATAGTAACTGATGGACAACCCTAGAACCAAGGTGGTGGTGGGTGTTTATTTTTAGTATGGCCTCCCCCAACGAGGGATTGGAAGGCACTAATAGAACCTGCCCAGGAGGTTCCCTCTTTATCAGTCAGCCCACTTTGCATGGGAGTAGCCACCTAGCCAAACTGGACTGACTGCATCATTAGGGAGTGCATCCCAGCCAAGCTGGGTGTGCTCTGCATTGGTTTGGCTGGTTTCAGCAGCCAAGTTCAAACTCACTCTTGTTGGGTTTCTACAACCATGAGGATTTCAGAATTTATTCTGGGTAAATTTCTTGGGGCTTGAGGTAACTCACTCCAAGAAGCACTCATGGCAGTGGCCTTAAGCTTAGAAGCTACCCTTTTGAGGTGACTTCCATTTAGCAGGGGATGATGTTATGATACAGGTCAAACTAATCATCCCATTTTGGCTAAGAATTTAAATTTATAAATCTTGATTCAAAACGCCTAGGGATTTTCAACTGAGATCAGCTCATAACTAGGGCTATACCCTTATTGAGCTATTCATAGGCTCAAAAGAGCATATAGTATATCTGGTAGGGCTCCCCAAAGGGCAGCCTAAAAAGTTGAGCTTTCACTATTTAAAACTGCAGTTTGGAAACTTGAGTTTCCTCAGCTGCTTAGATCCCTTGCCTTGCCTGGTATCTGCAGTGTGACAAACTTTGTCACATGTACAAAGCCTTGAGCTCTTTGGGCATTGGCCCTCACCAATTGTTCTGTCTATTTATTGCCATGTTTGTAGTCTCAGAAAATTCCAGATTGCATCTCAATCACCACTTTTAACACATTATGTAAAATAAAAAAAGACTTTGTGGGTTTTCATCCTCACTTACCTGTCATTCTTTTTCTGCATTTGAGCTTTCACTAAATTCAAAGGTTAATTACTAGATGGTAGCATCCAGCTCTAACATCTTACTTCTATATTTAAACTTGGCATTAGACTTATTTTGGGGCCTTTAACAGCACTTTTGTGATTTGTTTATGCAATCATTTCATCATTTTATTCTATTCAAGTTTTTATTTTAGATGATGGTTCAATTTCGTGGGTCCTTCTGTCTATATCAATCTGTTAAATTCATTTATGATGGATTGCCTCAATGCCAATATCAATTGAGTAAATTAAGTTACAGCAGATTTCTTGCCTCTGAGCCCACGTTTAATAAGTAGAAAGTAATCCTTAGGATTAAATTACTATCAGTTTGCTCTGGAGTATGCTGAGGATATCTCCCAAGGTTTGATCCCTTCCCACCTCGCTGGCAATACTCCCTGAATCACTTATTATCAATTTATGAGGCTTTAAGCTGTCATTAATAAATCCCTTTTTATCATTATTTTCTCTTTTGCCTTTCCAGAATAAAAACAACAATTTGTGAATCTTGTCTCCTAAAATTCAAAGCCAATGGTTTATATCTTTTTCCAAAAATAGTTTATTTCTTGGTACATTATAGCTCAGTTTATTATGATAGGTGTGGAAATGGAATAATTTTTCACTTAGCTTGTTTAAGCTTTCTAATAAATACCTGTAATAACTTATTTATCCTCTGTTTTAGATTACTGTTTCCATACAGTTTCCCTTATTTTATAGTATAGAGTGCTGACCTATGCAGTTTATAATTGAGTTCTAGTGCCAATTACAACAGGCACCAAATATAAAGCATATGACAAACAGAATTTTAAGTGGTTTCATCATTACAAAGCCAAAGATGTACTTGTAAGCTCAGTAGTTTTTTGAAGCTGTGTACTCAGTTAACCTTAGTAAGTAGCACCAAATGTAAAACTTAAGCTGGGTTGCTTGACATTGCTTTTAAGTTTACTTCACATATTTTTATATAGGCATTTCTTCTTAATATAATTGGATAAATTGGGAAATAGTATGGCAACTATCACCCTAATTGGACTTTCAGAACCAAAGTGAGTATTATGTTAAATGCCAGGCATGTGCTAATGCTCTTCTATCTCTTCATGCAGGAGCAGATAGAGTAACCAACAAACCTTTGCACAAGGAAACCTTTCCCTTCAACTCCTTCCTCAAGTGTAGTCAACAGATAAATAGATAAGAAAACCCTCTTCTCTTCCACTCTATTCCAAAAATATGCAAAAATATTTTTGTAATTATTAAACTTGCTATTTTTGTTACTCCTTTTTTAATGAAGATTAAGGGAAGTATATAGGGCAATTGGCGTCAACCCCTGTTGATACCCCATTGGGAAACAGCAGCTGTTGCTACAAGCTTAGCCCTCTGAGGTCACATCTATAAGTTACTTACTCATCTGTTTAATCACGTTTCACCAATGACTGGGGTAGCAACCTCTTCTGGCTAATTAGAAGAAGTATACTCAATGTCTCAATTAACCTCAGCGGAGTACCTTAATTAGGCTAGCAACCTGCTTAGTTAAAGGGCCTTTACCTATCAATATCAGGCTGTATTACTTAAAAGGTTAAACTTTGAGTTGCTCCCAGAAACATTGTTGATGCTATAGCAACTATAAATAATCTCTGAGTCAATCACTGATAAATCCCGATCAACTAATATAGTTAAATTACCAATTGTTACATTGGTAATTAAATCATAAAGTAAATGCTCTGTTAATCATCCCAATGAAACTTAAGTAAATTTGGTGGAATAAGTTCTGGCAGATTAGCCAAACATTGTCAAAGGGTTTTCCCCAACAATAGTTAACGTTTTAAAAATAACTCCTACATTTGCTAGATGATCTCATCTCTAGTGGGCAAGCAGATCTATTGTAATCTTATCAGCTGGGTCCTATGATCATACTGAAATCCAAAATAAGCTTACTGCTTAACTATTGTTGGAAGAGAAAGTAATAAGTTTATTTAGAAATTAGGGTAAACTATATCATTATTCTATATAAAAAGCGTATACAGTTTTCATTTTGAAAGTATAGAAGTAATATATATGAATCAATGATAAATGAGATGTAAAAATTATTGTTCAATGCGTTTGCATGTCTCATATAAGTTAGGAGCATCACACCTGGAAAGAGAGGCGCATCACACTTCTTCCAATCTTATGTTGATTTTATGATATCTTGTAACTCTGGATACATAGATACACTAAAATATGGGTAACAGCTTATTGTGTTGATCCATCAATCCAGATGATAGGTTTCAATTTTAATATAACTTTATTGATTTAAAAAGCTTTAAAGCATGTGTTTAAGGTTTAAATTGTCAAATATAAATTTTAATAGATGTTATTTTTAAAATCAATTGGAGTTTTGAACAGGGTAGCACTTTGTTGCAACTCCTTTAGCTATAACCCTTAAGTTTTAATTAAAATATCTTTAACACATTAATATTTAGGCCCTAGCTGATAGTTAGTGAGGTAGTTGTCATCACAATGAAGTAAAGTATAGATTTCAATTAAATTAGCCAATCAGGTGGGGGTAAGATATCTTATTCATTGTAACCACCTGAAGCAAATAAAAGGGTCTAACTCAGTGCAAACTTTTTAATTAATTTAGTATTAGTAATAAAATAGTAGATAATAAAATTAAAAAGTTATTATGATTGCCCTTAAGGTAGTTTAATAAGGGGAATCTGATGGTAGGCCATGGCTCTAGCATTATTCACTTGAGAGAAGATATTGATATATCTGACACTCACTGTCATGGAAATGGCAGAAGAAGTTTAGACCAGCCTGCCAGTCAGGATGCTTGAGCATCCAGAAAGCAAGCTAGAATGCCAGAGGCATTGCTGACCATATGACTTAATATGGAGTTAGGAAATAAGATATCACAAAATGGTGGCAGAATGTCAAGGTTAGTAGTATCCTGATGACAAACCACACTGAATAGACTTCAGATGTAGGGATTCTAGTAGCAGGGGTGAAAACTACTGGGATAGTTTCTTTGAAATTCTTGGTTATTAAAATTAATTTGTTGGGGGTAGTAGAGAGGCAAATTTTCTCTTGTAGTTGGTGGACATAGGGCTATAAAATCCCTGTATATTGTTGCCAGAAAGTCATGAGAACAGGGTTGTAGAGCCAAAAATTTTGTACTCGTTGAGCCCAATTGGCAATGGAGTGAACCATGGTAATCAAGAGAATTGGTAAGGCCCACCCAGAGTGCAGAGCAGTAGACCACCAGGGAAATGCCATATGGAATGTGATTGAAAGGAAGGAGATAAAAATTTGGGGTTTTAATAAAATTTTATCTGGAAAATAAAGTAAGAAAATTGAC
This sequence comes from Massospora cicadina, assembly GCA_022478985.1. Lineage (NCBI taxonomy): Eukaryota > Fungi > Entomophthoromycota > Entomophthoromycetes > Entomophthorales > Entomophthoraceae > Massospora > Massospora cicadina. The sequence continues at coordinate 131,352 of JAKSZP010002830.1, read as the reverse complement.
TAACAATCTTCTCAGTGCCTTGCAACTGATTAAATAGTGGTCAATTGGGTAGTGATAAGGCATGGATGGGATCCACAAATTTGGCCTAACTGGTGAATTGGTCAATAGTGGGGGAGGTTTATTCTTTAGGAACCAACATCACAAAATTTGGTGGTGGGCTGAGACTCTATCAGTTTGACCTCAAACATCTAGACCAGGAGTCAATTATGTTTCCAACAGTTAGCACAACAGCATTTGGCCTGACAAGTGATGGGAATCCCCCAAGGCTATCCCATATAGGGATGGGACCATTTGGTTGGGAACAGGTTTGGGATGGCTAACCCACCCGCGCTCAGTTGTTTAACCATTCCTTCAGTCAATAGTAGCCCATCAGGTGCAACGCCTGAATTACTATTAGAGGATGATTTAGAGATTGAATTGGAACCGTCAGGTGATCCAGCCAATATCTCATTCTTCATACTTTTATAGCCATTCAAATTTTGGCTATCAGCCTGATTGCCACCTGAATTAGATCTGACCAGTTTCAGTTTGATGATCTTGGCACAGATTTCACTAATTCCCCGCAACAGTTCTGCTGAGGTGAGTGAGGGAATTGGGGGTGGGATCCAAAGCGGATGGGCTGTGACCCATCGCTCGTCAACTATGTGGGTAAGATCCCCCATAGGTGATGAGGGGTACCACCAACCTCTTTGGTGTTTTCTTATTCAGAAATGGAAAGATAGCTCAATTGAGAGCCAAAGGACACTCCCTGAGACTTACATTACCCTTTCCTTTTCCCAGTGGGATGGCCCCCCACCAGAAAACTGCACCAGAGCCACGTTCTTATGCACTTTGGGTAACTTGATAGCCATAATTGTCACAGCCTTCTGAATTGGGTGAGGAGCCTCAGGGTGGGATATGTGGAAAATGTCAACCAGGTCCATACAATTCATGCAATTGCACACCTTGACCCAACTGTTTTCATAAGGTGGATATTTTTTCTAGGCCACAAGATATTGAACTGATCATCACAACTTCCAAGATGCCAGAATGGCCTCCACTTCAGCTTCCTCCTCATTATTGATGACAATTGGTTCTAGGTCCATGGGAATTACTCTCTTAAAGGGTGACATCTGGGATACATAGAAAACTGGGTGTTGCTTCCAATGTGCAGGAAGCTTCAACCGGAATGCCCCATTACCCAATACCTCCTCCACTAAGTGAGAATCTGAACGCTTGCTGGCAAATTTGTGGGAAGGGGTTTGGATTCACAAATGGCAAGTATTGAGCATGATGTAAGAACCCACTGTAAAGTTATGACCTAGAAGGTGCTTGCAATCTGCAAATCACTTATAGTTATTGATGGCTTTAGTGAGGTGTTCCCGCACTAAAGCTTGGGTCAACCAAATATAGGTAGCATGATCCATGGCAGCTTGCACTTCTGGTTGTAAACGTGCTCCAACTGAAAATGATGGGCTATAACCCAACATTGCTTCATATGGTGAAAAACCCATAGAAGCGTGAGTCCCATTATTATATGCAAATTGAGCAAGAGGCAGGTCATTGGCCCAGGTATCCTGCACTGCTACAGCATAACAATGCAGGTACTGTTTGAGAACTTGGTTAACCCGCTTGGTCTGGCCATTGGACTGGGGGTGATATGCTTAGATCGACAGGGGGTTATCTTAAGGATTGACAAGAGTTCACTCCAAAACTGGGTGGTAAACTGAGTACCCCTGTCACTAACAATTTCCTGGGGAAGACCAAACATTGAAAACACATGTTGAACAAATAGATGCGCCATTTCTTCTGACATAATTTCAGAAGTACAAGGAATAAACAGAAAAATTTGGTAAAGTGATCTACCACTACCATTAACACTGTAAAAACATTATAGCAGGGGAGGTCAATAATGAAATCTATGGACATTAAGGTCTATGGATCTTCTGCCTGTTGTAAAGGGTGCAGAAGACTATTTTTTCTGGAATGGTCCAACTTGGCCCTAGCACAAATAACACAATCAGCGATCCAAGCCAGAACCTCTTTAGTCAGTCCTGCCCAATTAAAGGTTCACTTGATCAAGTCAATGCATTTCTTGTTACTGGGGTGTACAACTGCGGGGGGATCATGGTGTGCATAGAATACATTTAGGCGGAAGGAGGGGGGAACCCAAACATAAGAACAAAAGTAAATGATACCTTCTTCTAAAGAATATAGGGAGTGTTTGGGACTTGAGTGAGTCAGGTGTTCAATCAACTCCTCGCCCTCAGGGCAGGCTGTTTGACTGGCTAACACCTGGGCCAATAATGGATCATCAGGTGACAACATGGCAGAGGAAACAATGGAGGGAGCAATTGACAGAATTTGAGTGGCAGGAATTATGGTAACAAGATTCTCTTCCTCAGTTTCTGAGGGACAGTGAGTGTGACTATAGCTTAAAAAATTGGGAAGGACATTTAGTGCACCTTTGATAAATTCATATTTGAAGTTAAAACTGCACAGGTCCTGATAGGTTCAGGCTTGCTAGTGTGCTAATTTTTGGGGTTTGTGAAAATATAAGAGAGCTTGGTGATCTGTGTAAACTGTTAACTCATGATGAGCACCCTGCAACAGGTACCACCAATGAGTTAATGCCCATGTAACAGCAGCCAGTTCTTTGTCATAAATGGCCCAGGACTTCTTCATAGTGGTGAATTTTTGGGAAAAATAAGCAACCAGATGTTTGAGACCATTGTGGTCCTGAAGCAGCACTGCACCCACAGCTACTGACAAAGCATCACATGCAACAATATATGGTTTGGTGGGATCAGCATGTTTCAAAATGGGAGGAGACATGAATACTTCCTTAATCAATTCAAACACCTGCTGGCATTTGGGGGTCCAACAAAACAGTACATTTTTCCCTGTGAGGGGATGAAGTGGGGTGGCCAACTGGGAAAGTGTGGTGGAAAATTTCTTTAATAAAATGATAGTACCCAAGAAACTTCAGAGCTGCTTATGTGTAGTTGGGGTTTGCCATTCTTGGATTGCATCTAATTTGTTGGGGGGGATGGCGACACCTTCTTTAAGTACCAAGTTTCCGAGGAATGTAACCTCTTCCTTGTAAAACTCACAATTGGAAGCTTTGAGAAACAGGCCTGCTTTATGCAAAGCAACCACCACTGCTTCTAAGTCAATAGCATGTTGTTCAGGAGTTGGAGAATGGACTAGGATATCATCAATATAAGCAATGGTGCAGGAGAACTGGAGATCCCCTAACACATTATCAATTATTCATTGAAATGTAGTGGGAGCATTTTTCAGCCCAAAGGGCATTACACAAAATTGAAAAATGCCTCACCTCATTTGGATTATGGTCAGCCATTCTTATCCTCCCATCACTTGAATCTGATTGAAAGCGTTCACCAGATCCAATTTCAAAAAACATGGGATTTGGCAATTGCCTGACTGATTGTCTGTTCTAAGGGCAATGGGTAGGGATCTGTAACTGATATTTTGTTCAGGTGACCATAATTTACACAAGGATGAAGTGATCCATCCAATTTTCTTGCAAATACAATAGGGGAGGCAATAGGAGAGGTTTCTTTGAGCAACCAGCCTTTTTTTAACATATCATCCAACCAGGTAATAAGTGCAGCCTCTCCTCTGCTGTATGAGGATACAACGGGCAGTTGATGTTCACCAATTCCACGGTTGTTCAAAATCCACAATCATACCTAAAATGTTTTGGCAGATGGTCTGCTTTTTCCATATTGAAGATTTCCTGGTATTGCATTAATCTTTCAGGGAAATTGGCCAGGATGCCCACAGAGATAACTAAGGTAGTGATAGAGCTGGTTCCTTGTATTTTTTGAGGGTGTTGATCAAAGGGAACTCTCCCTCTGAATCATCATTGGTAAATGATAATGTATTAGACTCTAAGTGAATCTTCACATGTTGTTGATGCCACCATCCCACACCCAAGATCACTAGGAATACCAGGTTTGGCATGGCCAAAAACTGATTGCAGAAGTTATATTGGTGGATTGAGAAGTGTAATGGCTGGCAAACAACATACAAGGACTGGTAAGCAGATGAGGCCACCATTACTGAGGTGCTCACATCCATTTCCAATTTTAATTGTTATGCCAACTTGACACTCATGAAGTTTCCCGCCACTCCAGTATCCACCAGAGCTTCGAAGGATACATGATGAGGACTGACACTTTTTCTCATAGGGATAAGAATACAAGCGTAATTCTGTTTGTTTGGAGATTTGGCCAACTTGAGAATGATTGAAGAGATAGCAGGTATGTCAGATCCAGGGTCAGGGTTTTTAGCTGGGGCAAAAATTGGGAGTACAAGTGCAGGAGAAATCATTTCTTCCATCTGGGCTTGAACAGAGTTATTCATAGTTGACTCTGGAAGTGGCAATTAGGACTCAGAGGTTATGGAGGGGTTGGGATCCTTTTCAACAGCTACTCTAACATCAGGCGCATCATCTACATCTTTTTTAGGAAATCCTATCATAAAGTTTCCCTTCTGATAAGGGAAACATGGCGAGGTAAAGCTTTAAGAGTAGTTGTGGTAGCACATATCTGATCCACTGATTCCTGAAAGGTAGACCAGGCCACATGGTGAGCATAAACTCAATTCAAACTCGCTCTAAAGACTGCCTGAAGCATGTCAGTAGATAGGTCTGACGCAGAAGCCAGCTCACAAAAGGTGGAAATCAGAGAAGCCAAACTAGGGGCTTTAGCCATATTTAGGAGTAGTCTGAGTAAGTGACTTGATTGGGACACATGGGGTTTTAGGGCAGCTGATACAGCAGCCAGCAGGGGAATGAGATCTTCTTTTTGTGAGAAAGAACATAAAAGACTTCTCACCCAATGGCGGGCATCTCCATCTACAGCATCCAACAATGTGAGACTTTGTTGGGCATGAGATATCACCAAAGCATTACTGAGTGCAATTGACATCCTCATTTATACTTCAGCGAGAGCATCAAAACCTGATTGGTGATCTCTTGGGAGGGGATACTTGATCCTTTTCCTGGGTCAGAGAAAGTATGTGAAGATGCAGTCTGCACTTCTTGGGTAGCTTGAAGAAAGTTTCCCAAAATAGAGCAGATGCTTCTCCCAGAGTTGGAAAATAACCAAACAAACAACAAACAACAAAAAACTAATTGTACATTCATCTGGTAGAGGGTAACCACTTTAGCGCCCAATTCAAAAAAAAGGTGAAAATGGCTGAAAGTAATGGTTGGTCAATTATATCATGGAAATGGCAGAAGAAGTTTAGACCAGCCTGCCAGTTGGGATGCGTGAGCATCCAAAAAGCAAGCCAGAATGCCAGAGGCATTGCCAACTGTACAACTTGATATGGAGCTGGGAAATAGGATACCACAAAATGGTGGCAGAATGTCAGGGTTAGTAGTATCCTGACAGCAAACCACACTTAATAGACTTTAGACCCAGAGGTTCTGGTAACAGGGGATGAAACTACTGTGATAGTTTCTGCGAGATTCTTGGTTGTTAAAACCAATTCATTGGGGGTGGTAGAGAGGCAAATTTTCTCTTGTAGTTGGTGGACATAGGGCCATAAAATCCCTGTATATTATTGCCAAAAAGTTATGAGAACAGGGTTGTAGAGCCAAAAATTTCAGACTTGTTGAGCCCAATTGGCAATGGAGGGAACCATGGTAACCAAGAGAATTGGTAAGGCCCACCCAGAGTGCAGAGCAGTGGATCACCAAGGAAATGCTATATGGAATATGATTGAAAGGAAGGAGATAAAAATTTGGGGTTCTAATAAAATTTTACTTGTAAAATAAAGTAAGAAAATCAACTAACAATCTTCTCAGTGCCTTGCAACTGATTAAATAGTGGTCAATTGGATAGTGATAAGGTGTGGTTGGGATCCACAAATTTGGCCTAACTGGCAAATTGGTCAATAGTGGAGGGGTTTATTCTTTGGGAACTGATATCGTAAAATTTGGCGGTGGGCTGGGACTCTGTCAGTTTGACCTCAAACATCTGGACCAGGAGTTTATTATATTTTTAATGGTTAGCATAATAGTGTTTGGCCTGATGAGCGATGGGAATCCCCCAAGGCTATCCCATATAGAGATGGGACTATTTGGCTAGGAATGAATTTGGGACAGCCAACCCACCTGGGCTTGGTCATTTAACCATTTGTTCAGTTAATAGTAGCCCATTGAGTGCAACACCTGAATTACTATTAGAGGATGAATTAGGGATTGAATTGGAACTGTCAGGTGATCCAGCCAATATCTCATTCTTCATACTTTTACAGCCATTCAAATTTTGGCCATCAGCCTGATTGCCACCTGAATTAGATCTGACCAGTTTCAGTTTGATGATCTTGGCACATATTTCATTAATTCCCTGCAACAGTTCTGCTAAGGTGAGTGAGGGAATTGGGGGTGGGATCTGAAGTGGATGGGCTGTGACCCATCGCTCGTCAACTATATGGGTGAGATCCCCCTAGGTGATGAGGGGTACCACCAACCTCTTTGGTGTTTTCTTATTTGGGAATAGAAAGATAGCTCAATTGAGAGCCAAAGGACACTCCCCAATACTTACACTCACCTTGGCAGCACAGTGATGGCCAGTTAATTTTACAACTAAGGATTAAATTAGTGAGCATCAATAGCTTAAGGAGGTATTTGATCAGAGTATAATTTAGATTAATAAAAAATTGGTTATTAAGGATGAGACAGAAGCTTAATATGTCCATGTCAGATCACTTTTCTCCTGAGTTAAAAATTGCTATGCTCAATGGATTACCTCAAAAATGGAAAGAGCCATCTTATTTTGGTGACATCATGACATTCCTCACAATCAATATCTAAAGATGTAAAGTAATGAGGTGACTTGAACCCCACAGGTCAATGTCTGGCTCAAGCCTAGCCAGGGCTGACCTAAGCTAAGGATGAAACCCCAAAATTATTAAAGCATTAAAACTATTTTATTCCAATTGAGAGTTATAATTGAAGCTGCTGAAATTATAAAAAGTTTAGTATATAAACATAATAAGATGTGTTATTATAAATAAGGTTACATTTTAACCAAAAGTTATCTAGTTTTATATAGTTTTATCAAAAAGTACTTATGCTTTTAGGTAGTATCTTGTACTGGTACAGTGATACATAGAATGATATAGTAAACCTTTGTGTAAAGTATTAGGTAACCCAAATATCTATATATCTAATTATAGAACAATTTGACTATCCATTTTTTTGCTAATGCAAAACTCAGTTCCCATACGCTCTGTACATAATATCTTATAATTATAAATCAAAATATTTTAGATCTGATCATTACACTCAATGGTTACTTCTTTTCTCTTTTATACTTGGAATAAAAGTCTGGAGAACTGTTTTAGTAGAATATCACCCTATAACCAATAGAAATCATAAATTCAAATTCTGATGAAGCATAAATATTTCTTCTCGCTCTATCTAGTTTTGATAATAATTGGATGTTAGTATCTATATGATATTAAAAGTTGGGGTCAAAGGAATGATTGTAGATCATTTTGTCTATACACTTACCAGCACATCATACTTGGATTTTATTGAAATGACTTTCCTATGCTTTTGGTTTAAATACTAGATACTTTTTATTAACATAGATACTAGACTTTCCTTAGCATGCCAAATTTTGTCAAGTATGAAAGTTTAAAGGTAGAGTGGCTTGATATCAAACAACTACAAGATAAAACATCTAATTTGGCTCTGTAATTAAAAGTCTGTATAATGTCTTTCATAGCTCCATTAGATTAACTTACTAGCTTAAAGCTTACACCTGATCTAACAGCATTTTATATATGCATTACTAAAAGCGTTTGATTAAACTCTAAAGTTGATCTAAATTTAAAAATTATCAATCAGTTAGGATACCAGCTATAGACTTTAATTCACACTATAGTTATATCAAATAATATCCAATATCTGATTTAAATTAGTAGGTACTAGAAGTCCTCATTATCAAATATAAACATTGCTTCAGTAACTAAATAACATATAATTGCTGGGTTTAATCTCTATACTTTATCTTCAATATTTTATATAGTAAAGATTATTACCAAATCAATATAGTCTAGACCTTAAATAATATATCCTTGATATAAATATACTTTAGGTATGTATCTTGCTATAGTAAAAACATTTCAGTATGCTATAACTAATCTTAAGTGTAAATCACTTTTTGACCTGAACCTAACTGCCAAACATTAAATTATGAGACATGCGCTAAAATCACTAAAAATCTTAGTAACTAGATATATAATATACTAATTAACTTTTGAATGTTATTGAAGACTAATAAGATGTTTCATAACAACCTAACCTTAATATAGTAAAAAGGGTAGCCTAATTTTTTTAAAACCATACTAATACTATTAATCTTATACTAAAACCGAGTCCTCCTACCATCTAGTACTAAAAAAACCGAGTCCTCCTACCTCGAATAAACAGAATCTTATACCAAATGCTTTTAATATTCTAATATCAGTGAAACTACCCTAAAATCTACGCATTAGATCACAAGCTGTTGAGAATAAACTATATCCATGTATGAGTGTAGATATATTTGAATTACTTTCAACTTGTTTGTGATAAAATTTAGGTACTACCGAACGTATTTAATCGGTTAATCGGACTTCAGCTTTCAGCCCCAGCTAAACCTACTTAGAATCCCAAAAATAAAAAAAATCCAACCTAAAAAGTAATTGGGCCACCCGATAAGGAGTTTAGATTAACAAAATAAAACCCTGCGGTTGAATTTTAAACCACTAAACTTTGTTTAACCAAGTTTGAAAAACCTAGTAACTTCATTTGGTGCGTGATGCGAAGAAATATCTTACCTTGAACCCTCCCCATCAATCCACATGGTTTTAAAAGCGGGGGTGAGACTTACGCCACCGAAGCTAGCGATCCACCAACGGTGGGCCAGAAAGCTGAGTGGGAGGGTTCTCAAGGTAATCGGCTCCACTTCTTTAAAACGTATTCCGATAGATAAACGTGGCTCGTATTCGGAGATGGATGCTGAAGAGAATTCGTCCCCACTTATGGTACCAAGTGGCCAACGACCACCTACCCCCTTCTTCTCAAGTTACTTGAGGTCATTTATACCTGGAAGGCCAGGGGATTATAGCCCCCTGTTGCCGCCCCACCAACCTTCAACCCCAACCGCTTTAAACCCGTATGAGCTGAACCTTCCCAACTCGTCGGCTTTCTCTTCTTTTTTTGAACATGACCAACTCCATCGTTGGCGCGGGTAAGTGTTTTTTCTATAGTGGTCCATCCATTTCATGCGTCTTGCTAGAGTGATTCCAACTTTCTAAGCTTTCCTTTGCTAAACATCAGGTTTTTTAAATTACTTTGAATACCTTGGCCATTAGTTATGGTTCTAACGCTATTTCTTATGCGAGTCCAACCCATCGATTTGTATGGCCTGGCTTATTGTTCTTTTAGGGATCATCGGTAAGTTTGGATAAAGTTGCGAACACCAGTATCCGGGGTTGGAAGTTTTTTGACGCCGGTATCATAATAGGGTTGCCACTCTCTTTGAAGGAAGCCGGTATCGGTATGGGGCTTATCCTTTTGGCCACTTTGACCTGGGTTGCCGGTAAGCTTTTGGGTTGCCTTCCGTACTTTTTTGCCGGGCGGAGGGGCAGGGTTTTCACTTTAAACGTTTGGTTATATTGGGTACTAGTCTATTTTATGCTTCTCAGCCTCTCGATCTATGGGACTGTGATTGAGCTACGGCTCAAATAAGCTCTCCGTGTTTCTTTAAATGACCGCGTCTATAAATTACTTTTGTGGGACGAAGCATGGACCTAGTGGTGTAGGTATTTAGGCGAAACTTCCCGTAGATTTTAGTACAGTTTGCTTCTGTGGACGCCTTCAAAGTTTTACTAACAAACTTCACAACTTTAGATTGGACGATAAATCTTTTGGTCCACAACGCGAAATTGAGCGGGACGCACAACTACCAGGATCTCGCGCGCTTCTGCTTTGGGCGGGCCGGGTTGAACATCATATCCGTGGCTCAGTTTGTCTTTGCCTTTGGAGGTAATTTTCGGGCCCATGGCGTGGGCTAATCCTGAAGCTTACGGGCATTTCCTTTTGTTTTCGGATAGGCATGTGCGCGTATACCGTCATCATAGGTAAACGCGCCACTTGGTTCGTTTGACTCGTTTTAGGCGATACCATCCCTAGCGTCTTGCTGTGGCTGATCCCCGGCTTGGATGATAGACCCTATCTGCGTATGCTTGGCAATAGGCATTTCATGATCTTAAGCTTGACCTCTTTGGTGTCGTTCCCACTTTCGATGCTTCGAGACATCTCTAAGCTGGCCAAGGCCTCCTTTTTTGCACTTGTAGCCATGCTGGTTATTTTGGTGGCGGTGATCGTGGAGGGGCCCTCGGTTCCCGAGGAGCTACGGGGAGATCCCCAGCTTAACTGGCCGTTGTGGAATCCGGAGCTGTTCCAAGGGGCGGCCGTTATCGCGTTTGCCCTGGTATGCCATCACAACAGCTTTGTTATCTTTGCCGACTTGGAGAAGCCCACCTTGGACCGGTTTGCTATGGTGACCCACCTGTCGACCGGGGTGTCCATGTTTTTCTGCGCCATTATGGCGATTGCCGGGTACATCACCTTCACGGACCGCACCCAGGGCAATATCCTGAACAACTTTCCGCCCGATGCCGCCCTGATCAATCTGGCTCGGTTCTGTTTCGGCCTGAATATGTTTTCGACCTTCCCCCTCGAGCACTACGTCGCGCGGGAGGTAAGCCAAACTATAAGCGGAGCTAAATTTAAGGTGGTTGAAAAGTATTTCTACCCTGACAAGAACTCTACCGTTCGTAGCTTCGTGCTGACCTCCACGCTGGTGGGGGTCTCGCTAATCGTTTCGCTGTTAACGTGTGACCTGGGGTTCGTTATGGAAATCACGGTAAGCTTTTTTATTGGGTTACACTTATCTGGTAGGGTGGCCTCTCGGCTTCCGTTTTAGCCTTTATTCTCCCCGCCGCATGCTACCTCAAACTTAGCCCCCTCAACCTGTTTTCCCCCCGGCATATCCCACATTGGTTGCTTCTGGCTTTTGGGGTGCTCACTTTGGTTCTCAGCACGTCTCTCTCGGTCGCCAAGCTCTTTAATGGGGATCGCTCCCAAGCTTGTTAGCTTTATGGCGGGTACCTTGTACTTTTATACAACTTTTAAAGCTTGTCTGTGGCCTTGCTCGGGTCGGTTTAACCTTTGCGATCGATTAAAGGGGCCGATTTATTTTTTGTGCCGGTGGTGTTATGTTTAATGGATACCCCGTGAAACTTGAATGAGGGGAAAGTAGTTGAGCATGGAATGATCTTAAAGCGACTGCTTTATAAACAATTCAGCTTTAAGTCTGATTTGGTTAGCCTAGTGGTTACTATCTTAGGCTAAAATTAATTTCTATATAGTAGCTGTTTTTTAGACTTATCATTGGAAGTTTATTTAATTTTTTTATCAGTGTACGCAGTTAATTAACAATAGCATTCAACCTCTTATCATATAAACTTAAATCTCGGGTTACAAAGTTGAGGGCCTGGCAACATTACCGTGCGTATATACTTGCTATGAAGGAAATTCATGATTTAGCGGAGAGACTAGCGCATGAGCTCGCCTGCCCATCCCAAATATTCCTACCGGGCTCGAACCTTATAGGTCCGCCGTCGAATTAGGTCTTGAGGTAACGGTTGCTAGCACGCGCATTTTTTAGCAAAAATAACATCATCTGAGTGGCACAGGTGAGCGGTTGCATAAAAACTACGCTAAGGTGGACTCTGTCGAACTTTAGATTTCTAGCAACCGGCGGCGCATGTTACTTTTCGGGAGTGGGGTGAATTAAGTGCATAGTGAACTCGGGACTTCGTAGCCCATGTTTTAAGTTGGTGCCGGGGCCAAATATTTTCCCCTAATCTGTAAAGTTGGAATTTGGTACCACTTTATAGTTTGGTGGTCTACGAGACCCCTAAAATAAGCCTTGGAGGTTAAGCTATGATCCGTATCTGGCATTAAAATTCTAATCTGGTAGGAGTGACTGGTGGTGTGGATTGGCCTAAAAGTAGGATTACATCTGGCAAGGTTTAATCGGCATAAAGGGACTCCCAAAGCTTTATCATTTTGAGTGCAGACCAAATTTAGCTTACGAAGGCATTTTTATCAGTCATGTGATATAGTTGGAGGGCACTAAAATAAAACGATTTATAAACAGGATCATCTTTCTTAAGGTTAGAAACAAAATTTCTAAGGAATGGGGTTGATACTGATGCCCATTTGGAAAGCAAGCATCCCATCTTGGTCACTAACTATCGTGGTCAAACCTGTAGGCTAGCTCAAATTTAGCAAACTATGAGCTATAAAAAAGGCTTAGCACATAGCGTGTAAAATTTACAAGTCAAAGGTTTACCACCCTAGCCTCAAATTCTATACAGTTTAACTAAGGGTGTAGTATAGGTTAGGTTCATAGCTTATCCATACAGTTGTCTTATTAGCCTTTAATGGGATATCTCAACTCTCAAAGCGGATATCAACTGCTTCTGGTGTCACCTCTTGGATCAGTTGCCATTTTGGGTGTGGAGGCCAATACAACTGAACTTGAAATGGTTTAACTTTTAATTTTCCATTGAGTTCAAGTATGACCCTTTCCTTCAGTACCTATACTATCCTGGACTTGCACCAATACCAGTTTTAGATGGTAACTGCATACCCCACCACTTTGAAGTATAGGCCAACAGGAGCTGGGCCTAACTCTGCTCTGGTACCCCTTTCTACCTTAATCATTATATTTTATGCTTGGATGTATCTGTTCCCAGGTTGACTGTTGAATTTTAGTCTTATTCAGATGGCTGGTTCTTCTGCAGTATGGTAGAGTTTTGAGTGTCTATTGTATGATGACAATAGACCAGATGGTGACTATAGTTCAAGATATTACTCCTTGGTAATAGCACTTTAAAGTTATATTCTTCTGTTGTTACTTGGACTATAGCATACTGCCCTGATCTTACTGATCCCAAGTAATTTCTCAACTAATACAAAGTAAAGTATTAAACACAAAAAGTTTATAAGTTAAACTTTAAACTAGTGGTAAAAGTTGAATATGTTTTATTAGTATCAACTTGGAGATATTTTATAGGGTTCAATGTTCACCACATTTACCCATGACATCTCATTTTCAATGGCACTTGGCTAGAGGAGCATGTAAAATATTTATTTGAGGGTCTACAAATATTTTGACTCAGGGCATCTTGTACGGCCTCAGGGTCAGTATAAATAATATCAATATTCTCAAGATGGTATTTCAGATGCATCTGCAAATAGCTGAACCAATTTTCTTTCACAAGCAATTGGCAGCACATACCAAAGCAATCTGTACCACTAATTAGTAATTAATTTGATCAAAAATTTGACTGATATTAAAAACTAATTTTGATATAAACTAACAAAGCCCAGGTGCCCAAGTCATTAAATCAAAACTTAATGTTAAGTCCGACCTAACCAACAAAGCCCTCAAGCCCATGTCATCATGGTCAAATATTATTAAGTGAATTTGCTAGGCCATAAATCCCAAGTTTAGATATACTTAGGATATTTTTGGTTTATAGTAACTGATAATTTAGATCCAGTCAACCATTCAATATTGACCCACCTCAATTAAGGGTATAATAGATGTAAATGATGGGCCCTATGTACATAACTTCTTTATATGATAAAGGTTCAATTACTCTATGGAAAATAAAGTGGGCCATATGAATTGCTGTTACAACTAGGTAGGTAATTTAGGCTACTATTATCCCAAGAACTTTATAATAAGGATTTATTATTAAAAGGTAATGGTTTATGCCAATATCAAGTCTTTATAAAGTATTGTGATAACCAGCAATAAATTATGGGTCTGATGATATATCACAGAAAATCTGTATCAATCTACCTTAGTAAGATAATTGTTGTGATAAATGTGCCTAAATTTCTCTTTTGATAGAGGATAAGTAATAAACTAGTTCAGGCTTTAAAGTACTTAAGGTGTCTACTAGATGGTAAAATGTCTTCACCCACTTTTTAACCAACTTCAAAGAAGGAGGAGGTTCTCAATTTGACATATATATATATAAGTTTTCTATATTTATTTGTTCATTACTCTGAAACTACTGGACCAATTTATATGCGCTTTTTAAAAAGAGAATGCTCCCACTTAGGTCCTATTCCAAATTTGTAAGGCTGGGTATAATGAAAAAGTTTCCCATTAAGGAGTAAAAATTGATGATTAGGATTGCAGATATTCTGATAATGAACATGATGGGAAGAGTATCAGCCTTTTGACTCCCACAGTTAGACCAGCACTTAGACTAAGAAAGGGGTTAATTTAATTACTGTAATAAATTGCCCAGGGGGATTGATAGTCAACACAGCTAAATTTGACTCTAGGAAAACTCTGATGGACCCCATTGAGCTGAAGATGCCTATGACAAATTCTGGCCTTATTGAAATGATGGATCACCAGAAGGTCAGGTGGCAACCACTTAAAGTAGCACTTAAGGTAGCAAATTAAGATAAAACTGAAAAAGGGTAAGAATTGAGAAGCTGCTGAATGGTTAACTTAAGTGACCCCCAGTCTTTTCCAACTTGGATATTCAACTCACCATATCTATCCTATCAAAATTATGATACAAAGGTATTATACTATCTGGAATGCATTGCCTGACTAAGAGTCTCCCTTCTGGATATTACCCAATAATATTATCAATCCTTTTTCTTTTAGGGTTTATATTGTTGAATATCATATATAAAAACTCTATTTTGTACTATTTAAAGTTACAATGTTAATTCTATCTTATTTTGTACTTGACTTCAATAAGCCTATTTCATTCTACTTACCATAGGGCAGATACTCTAACTGGCAGGGCATAAGTGGTGACTTGCACCAACTAAAAATATATCTGTCATGTGACTTAGCCTCAAGTATTGACTGTCAGTCTTCTTGGATATCACACCATTATCTTAAAAGATTGAGGTCCTACTGGTTGGTGCTCACTACTGGGGGATCAGCTGATGCTTAACAATATCTGCAACTAATTAATCACACCATAAAGATAACTCAATTGATAGTGTCACCCGCTGGATAAACAATAGGAACTGTGAGGCCAATGATCCAATAGGAAGTCCACCCATTATCACATTTGATAAAGTTTAACAAAATCCTATGTGCATTCCTAGATCTTATTACCTTAGTTGGATCTTTAATAAAGGAGTCAAAAAGTTACCTCATAGAGCTATTAATCCATAAGAAAGAGTCACCTTTGAAATGGTATCCAAAATAGGTAGATCTCTTATGAACCTGTAGAAATCCAGTTCTTTTCCCAAGAGTTATGGGTCAAGTATAATCTATCACTACATTTTGCAATTTATAACCCCATGCTTTATCATATCATGCATTCATTAGGCGTCAATAATGAGGAACTCTACCATCAAATCAATACCCAAGAGGTCTTATGGATGGCCTATGTGCAGGTATACAATTTAGCATTACAAAGTATAGATGTCCAACGTTTGATTAAAGTAAGCTCTTCCTACATTATTTTATATCCATAAATAAATGGGGACTTTTTGATTCTATGGCTATCAAGTATGTAGAGGAAGTTATATAGCTTTTATGAAAGGACATCTAATAGTCAAAGACCTACTAACTAATTAAAAGAAACCTTTGTTGAAGAGCTCTGATGACAATATAGTAAAGCTCATGGCACAATGGCAGCCCAAGCTTCTACCAGCTGTCACCAGATGGTGGAACAGATCTCCACCCTTAAGGCCCAGCTAGAGCATTCCCTATGACAAATAGATGTCAGGAAAACAGCAGAATTTTAGGACTTGCCTGCCAGTTAGATGCATGAGCACCCAAAAGAAAGCCAGAATATCAATGTCATTGCCGCTTATATGATGTTGTATGGAGGTGCAAATTGGGTAACAATGACTCATCAATGTAGGACAAGCACAAAAAGAAACCTAATAATGAACCAAATAGAAACAACCCCAGACACTGAGGGTCTTGCTGCAGTAGATTGTACTACTGGGTTTACTACTTCAGGGTTGCTGATGGAAGGGTTTGTCACTAGTGTAGAGACAAGGGGGCAGATCCTTGCTTTTAAGTGAGATATATAAAGCCATAGAATTCCAATATCTTGATAGCAGATAGCTTCAATAATGAGGTTAAATTATCAGAAGTTTCTTGCACATTGGATCCAGTTGACTATGGTGAGAGTGATTGTAATCATCAAAACAGGTAAAGCCCATCTGGTGTAGGGACTGACAGGCCACCAGGTTAGTGCCATCAGGACTTTGGCAAGAAGAATTTAAGTAAAATAAAAAATTTGAAAACTAGTGGGAATTTTGTTGGAAAGGAAAATAAAGATAATTGACCAACAATTTCCTCAGTGTGATGCAGCTTATTAAACAGTTTTCAATTTAATAGTGAGTCCAAGTAGAGATTGGGGCCCTCAAACTTAGCCTAAACTGGTGATTTTTGGGGGAGAGGGGGAAATAGTATAATTAGAACTGACATCAAAGGATTTGGCGGCAGGCTGATTCACTATCAGTTTAGATGTGAACACCTGGACTGAAGCTCGACTGCATTTTCATCAGTTGGTGTGACAGCATCTGACCTGATGAGCAACGGTAATTCCCCAGGCTACCCTATATAGGGGAGATCCCAATTGGTTGGAAACAGGTTCAGGATGCCCAAACTGCCCATGCCTGGTCACGGAGGTATTTGTTCAACCAAATGAGTTAAGTCAGCTGCAAATCCTGATTCATTAGATAAAGTTTTTAATTATATGCAATAGTCCCCAAAGGTACCATCTGCTCATTGAGGATAATCACCAACAATTTTGAGAGGTGTTTGGCATCAGCATTCATACTGCTAGCTGAGTCAAAACTGTTAGCAATTCCAGCCAATAATTTGATACTTGTCCCTTCTTGACTATTAGTTTTCTAATTGTCAGGCTTTGATCCCATCGGTTTCAGACCCTTCAACTTTGATTCAGTGATCTCAGTGAAGATTTCCTCAATTTGGTGGACAAGTTCAGCAGAGGTGAGCACGGGTACCAGGGGAGGAATCTTTAGAGGGAGTGCTGTTACCCAGCACTCATCTACCATGTGGGCGAGGTCGCCCTGGGTGATGAGGGGTACAGCCGCCCTCTTTGGACCCTTCATATTCAGAAATAGAAAAATTGCCCAATCCACGCAAAGGGAACATTCCCTGGACTTACAATAGATGAGCTAAGAGCCTACTGAACCTCTGAGACTTCATCTGTATCACAAAATATCCTTTCTCAAGTAGCTCAGATCAAACATGATCTGATAAACTATGCAACGTAGGCGTCTATCTTTCCATCACTGATTGACTTAACGGATTGTTGGCAAATTTGAGAGTCAGATTGCCTCAGTTGAGAGGACATTAATTAAATCTATCGTCACCTCAACAAAGCTGAGAGATGTTGGAATACTCTCACAGAAGAGTTAAAAGTTAAGACCAACAAGCCTCCTTAAAGCACCGAGTCCAAGGAGATGAGGGAGGACTTGATTCAGCGCATTGACTTATTGATGTCACAAAATCAACATATAAAATTGAGGCTGGCCTGCTATTCAGAGTGTGTGAGCACCCAGAAGATAAATCAGAATGCCAAGGGTATTGCCATCCAAGCAACTTAATAGATAGGTGGGTGGGAAGCAAACAAATGAAAGCTGGTGGCCGCTGTAACCATCAACACAACAAGCAACCAGATAATGGCCCCTGAGAGCCTGAGGATTTGGAAATGGGGGACTTTTCAGGAACAATGGTAGGGCCAGGACTCGTGGCAGAGCTGCTAGTGGTAGAGTGAGTGGTGAGGTCATGAAACCTCACCCAATGGGGACATATGATCTCCAAAATCATCAGCACAGCTTTCCGCCAAAAAAAGCGCTAAAAACTGGGATCCCCAATAGGTCATGCATGTGATATCCCCATCTGACAAAGGTGGGGAGCACATTGGTGAGATGGCCATTAGGGCTTAATTGTGACACAATGTGAGAAACATGGTTTGGGGTTGCTGAGGCAAAAAATTCTGGAAAAATTTAATAGAAGTAAATTTTTGGTTTGGGAAAGGGTAGTTTATTTGAAAACTAAAAGTAAGAGTTGACTGACAACTGTGCCAGTGAGGGATGGTTGCCTTAAGGCTTTGAGGCTTAGGAAATAAGGGAAAATTTATAAAAAAAGGAGTTACTAAACCCAACTAAATCTTGGCAGAACGAAATCTTGTAACTAACTCAATGCTGAAATGGGCTTCTGCTGGCCATATGACTCCCACTCAAGTTTTACCACTAAACTGTTCCTCCCACCATGATTCTTCTTGACTTAGCATCGATTCATTCAGTGGGTGACTGGAAGTACCCATGGCCAGGGAACAGGGACCCTGTACCACTGGGTATAAAATAGATTTCCCACATTTGATTTTACTGGGCCCAGTTCCCCTGAATTATTAAGGTTTTCGCCCTATCAGCACAACCCAAAATTATCATTGGAGCTGATTCCCCAATTGCTTAAAATACTTCACCCCCTCAGAAGACCATGACATTGGTGCTGGAGCAAGATATTCACCATCATCCTGTAGCTGGCGTCCTCTTCACACCATGATATCTGCATACAATTCCCTGTATCACTTTAGAAGCTAGCTCATGGATAAATATGGTGGGAAGGAAGAAACCAAAAGGGAAGGCCATCACTCACCGTTCATCCACCACATGGGTGAGATCGCCCTGAGTGATGAGGGGTACAACCACCTTTTTTGGGCCCTTTTTTGTGTGAAATGGGAACAACTTATGGTCAAGGCGCAGGTGATGCTTCATCAGACTTACATTATTCTTTCCTCTTAGCAGAGGGGAAGCGCCTCCACCAGGGAGCTGGGCTAGGGTGACGTTTTTGTGGGCTTTTGGGAGTTTGATTGCCATCAACACAGCAATCTTCTGGGGGGATGGGGAGCATCAGGGTGGGAGATGTGGAAAGCTTCAACCAGCTCAGAACAATTGGCAAAGTTCCAAGCACCAATCTGACTGTTTTTGTAAGATGGGAAACATTCCATACCACTAGGTATTGCACTGAATGGAATGACCACTGGAAAGCCAAAATGGCGTTGACCTCGACCTCCTCTGACTCTTTATTCATGAATGGGTCAGGTTTTAACAGAGTCACCCCCTTAAATGGGGACAACTGCAACATGTGAAACACAGGGTGTTGCTTCCAATGGGTTGAAAGCTTCATGCAAAACACCCCGTTGCTCAGGTCTTCCTCTATCAGAAGGCCTGGATCATTTTCTCATGAATTTGTGGGAAAGTATCTGCTTATGCAAGTGGTGCGTATCCAGCATGATGTGCAAGCCTAACATAATATTGTGTGCTATGAGACGTTTCTGGCCTGTAACCACTTATAGTTGCTAATACCCTTGGTTAAATGTTCCTGAACCAGAGACTGGGTGCTGCAAATATGGAAATCATGGTCAGCCATGTCTGGTACTACAGGACGTAGAATTGCCTTACTAGAACAAAGGGTTGTGCCCCAGTGTTGCCTCATAGGGAGAGAACCCAGTTGACGCATGTGCTCTATTGTTATACAAAAACTGAGCAAACAGAAGATTATATTCTCAGGTGCCTTGAGCAGCCATGGCATAGCACTGAAGGTACTTATCAAGTACTTGATTTACTCGCTCCATTTTGCCATTTGACCAAGGATGGTATGCTGTTGAATGACATGGCGTAATTTTCAAGGTTGAGAAAAGCTTATTACAGAATCGCTCCATAAACTGGGGCCCACAGTCACCTACAATCTCTTGCAGCAACCCAAACATTGAGAATGCATAGCACACGAAGAGCATGGCCATCTTCTTGGAGGTGATAACATAAGAGCAGGGAATGAAAAGCGCAAATTTGGTGAAATAATCAATTACCACTTTAATGGTGGTAAACCTATTAGAGATGGGAAGCTCAACAATGAAGTTGACAGACACCAAAGTCCATGGACCCTCCACCTGCTGCAGGGTGTGAAATAATCTATTTTTCCTCATCTGGTCCAATTTGACCAATGCGCATGTCACAAAATTCGTGATACATGCTGGAATATCCTTGGACAGGCCTGGCCAGTTGTACATCTGATTAACTAAATTGAGACCTTTTTTATTGCCCAGGTGCCCTACTGCAGGGGGGTCATGGTGCAACCAAATAAGTTCATTGGGAAGGAGGATTGGCGCCCACAAGCACAACCTAAACTGGATGTGGTCCACCATCAAAAGAATAAAGAAACTGCTTTTCTACAGGAGTTCCAATTGATCCAATTACTCTAAACCCACAACACAAGTCATTTGGGCCACTAGGACCCTTGAAACCATGGGTGCATCTGGACACAAATTAACCACCAAAATTGCATGAGTAACAATAGCTAAAATTTTGGCCAGCAGTATAACTGTGATAAATTCTGGCCCATCCGCCTCCATTGGATACATTGCAGGATTGTAACTCAGAGAGTCAGAAAGTAAATTCAATGCTTCTTTCATGAATTTGCACTTAAAATTGAAGCTGCAAAGATTGCAATATGTCCACACTTGACGCTATACCAACTTCTGTGGCTTACAAAAGTACAAGAGGGCTTGTGATCAATCCACACAGTTGCCTCATGCTGAGACTTTTGCAGAAGTAACACCAGTGGGTCAAAGCCCACGCCACGGTGGCAACTACTTATTGTAGATGACCCAGGCTTGTTCTTAAGAGGCAAACTTTCAGGAAAAGTAAGCCACTGTAAGTCCTGGGGAACGTCCCCTGGGTGTTGATCAAACCATTTTTTTTGTTCCCAAGCAAGAAGGCACCAAAAAGGATGGCGGTACCTCTCATTACTCAGGGCAATCTTGCTAATGTAGTAGACAAGCGCTGGGTAACAGCTCTTCCACTTCAGATGCCACCCCCAGTACCCACACTCACCTTGGTAGAACTGCTATGGGGAATCAGCAATATCTGCACTGTTATTGTCAAATTGAAATCAATCAGAACTAATTAGAGCGGCAATCTGCCTGAGGTTCAGATCTCAAATGGCTGGAAAGGCATGAAAACTGAATTATCAGCTGTAAGCCCAACAGTTTCAATTTGATTAACATACCAATCAACAAATCACAAACTTTTCTTTCTCGTTGCAATCACTTTTGCAACCTATTCAATTCAAGACTGAATCTAGTTTGATAATCTCACAGAGGAGATTAGTCTGCGCCCATGTCAGGGAGCAGTTGGGCAAGTAAGGTAAGAGGAGCAGGTGGAAGGCCCGCGGCCTCCAACATTTGAAAACGCCCCAGAGAAACCAGCGGAATAGACAAAAAGTTTAAAAAACTGGCAGTCAATATTTCCCCAGAGATACTCGCATGGCAAGCATGATGCAACCAGTACATCAACACGCCACACTCTCAGCCACTTTTGTTGGTGAAATTTGGAGTCCGCATGTTTCTGGACATCCAACAAATGGCCTTATGGGAAAAATTTTGTGAGGATGTGCGCACAATTTTCCCAACTGCGGTGTATGTTGCACCTCACTCCATGTCACATGGTTGGCTGAACATAGGTTTCAAAAGCAAAGAGGCAGCAGATGAGGCTGCGGCAGTGTGCGTAGTGGTTGACCTCCCCAAAGGGCAATGGGTTGTCAAAACAAAACACACCAGATGGACAAAATCAAACCAAATTTTCCTCACGTTTGACTTTTTGCCTACTACGGTAAAATGTGATATTTTGGAACAACACCTGAAAGATGGTCTCGCTATATACAGCGAAATTCAATCTTTCAAAATGCAACACTTCACACTGATGCCACACCTGTGCACCAGCAAAGCCATTGCAGTCCTGACCCCAACTGAGAAGATTGTGAAGGACCTAACCCAGATCCCGCACTCCACTTTTATTGATATTGCAGGGCATACCACCCACCCATTCCATGTGACTGTGGACAGCGCGCCCCCCATTTGCACCCATTGTGACGCATTTGGCCATAAGGCACATGCATGCCCCATCAAGGAGGGCGTCACATTCCAAGAGCACCCCTCAGCGGCCATGGCCAGCAGAGAGGCGTACTACAAACCAACTGCAAGCACTAAAGAGGCTTTCCCATGGGGAGCACAAGGCTGCTATCTACTGGTAAAGCCTATCTCCCTGCAAGAGTGGAAGAAGGCCAAGCAGGCCCACAGGGCTGCGGCCAAGGAAGCGGCCAAAGCCACCACCACTATCCCACACTCACAACGCCAGTAGGACATGGAAACCTTTGCAGTGGAAGCAACTTGGGAATCTTCAACCAATCAGATTGAAAAGCCCATGCTGAGTGGGCCACTCAATCCAAGGATCCAATGAGGGATTTGATATCACCCAATATTAGCACCCAAGCTCCAGTCAAAACTGACTTGGGACCCATCCCAACCAAAATTTTTTTTTGACCTGCTCAACAGTGCACCAAACTCATCCGTGCCACAAAAAATTCGTCCAACGTCAGGAAAACAAAAAGCAAAGGCTAAAGCCAATGCAACTCTTTCTGCAAAAATTAATAAAAACCCCAATAGCATTGCTGCTAACACCCGCACTGCTGTGAAGGCCCGTGGAGATCTAGAGGAGGCTGGTGGGCCTGGGTGCCCATCCCCTCGCACCTAAGGTGTGATGAGGGAAACCTTCACTTTAGGGATGCTGAATATCGCTGGACTCAAGGCCTCCCCATCCCGTGCTAGAAAACTGAGTTTTTTACAACATAATTTACCCATGGATATCCTGGCCATCCAGGAGTCCCACTATCCACGAGGTTATGAGGAAGCTTGATAACAATGCTCCTCCCATCCCTATCCTTTTGGTCAAAGCACTGTGGGGTGCTAATTCAAAAAAAAATTTTTTTTCAAATTTTTATCTTCAGAAACATTCCTAGATGGCTGAGTTCTCATTGTCACTTTCTCATGGGCCAACGTAGTGTACGCAATTGTCAACATCTATGCCCCAAATGGTGCATGTGAGCATCAGGTTTTCTCATTGGTCAAATCCCTCCTGCTACCCCCAGACTCTTTCCTAGTCAGCGACATGAACTGTTGGCTAAACAAACCAATGGACCAGTGGCCTTCCTCACCCCACGCCCCCCAGGATCATGTAGAACTGCACATTCTAAAGGCCACCCTCGGGTTAATGGATGTGCTGCCATGACATGCCCTGCTACTTGAAAACATGATGCATCCCCATGTCCACAACAGCCAACTAAGGTCCATAACCCGCATCGACCTTATCCTAATGCCAGCGAAATTCCAACCCCACATCTCTCACTTCAAAACAACAAAAATGGAATTCTCTGACCATCAACTGGTCTCGCTAACCTACCACCTACCTGTCACAGCTGCTAAGGCCCCACATTGGTGCAAAATCCGCCCCTCTGAGCAAGCATCGCCAGGATTTTCCACATGGGTGAAAGCAGCAACTTTGGCAAAAAAGTTTGTTGCACCATTTTGTGCGGACCCTATTTTCACATGGGCAACTTTCAAAGATGACACCGTCTGCCACTCTTTCCATCTCTCCTCCAGATGCTCACGAGCCACATTGGCAGTCATTTCGCGCACTCTGGCAGAGTTGGCACACCTGGAGTCCAATATCCCAGCTACAGGATACAGCTCTGCATGGTGCTGGAAGTGGGCAGAGGCAGCCGCCCACCTCAACGCACTTGAAAGGCAACACAAACATCAGGTTTGTGTTCAGTACAGGGCCACATGCATCACAAAAGGTGACAAGTGCACCGCATATTTCTTTAAAAAATTTTTGCACCATGCCAGAGTGTGGCCTGCACACAGGTGTGAAGATCAGATGATTCCATTGCAGATACGCCAGCTGAAGTGGCAATCAAAACACAAAAGTATTACTCTGAGTTGTACCAATCCAATCCAATTCAGCTGGCCAGAGTGCCGGAATTTCTTGACTGAGCCCACATCTGCACTATTTTATGATACCCAGAAATAATGAATTTGATTACTCCGACTGAATTATGGACAGCCATTCGCGGTGCGCCAAACCAAAAATGCCCAGGCCCAGATGGCATTCTATATGAGTTCTACAAAAATTATTTCAAATATATATCCCCATTGCTGCTCGCCTCACTTAACCAAAGCCTGATGGAAACGCGCCTCCTACCAGGAGGACATGAGGCCTTTACCATCACACTCTTCAAGAAAGGGGATAAGCTAGACTTAGCCAACTGGCACCCCATTTCTCTAACAAACACAGACACTAAAATTTTAACAAAAATCATGGCTAACCATTTAGGGACTGTAGCATCTGCCACCATCTCCCCAGAACAATTCAGTTTCATACCCAGAAGGTCAATTTGGGATAACGTGCACTCTGTGGCTAATGTATGTCAATCCACAGCCTCTGGGGCACTTGTATTCTTGGACCAACAAAAGGCCTATGATAGAGTAAACTGGGAATACCTCAGGGCCTGCCTCCGTCAATTCCGCCTACCCCCTCGCTTCATCAACTGGGTGATGCTGCTCACAGAATCTGCAACAATGGCAGTATGTGGCCCTGGCTTCCTAACGGAAGTAGTCCGCCCTCAAAAGGGCTTGCAACAAGGGCCCCCTCAGCCCACTCTTATACAACTTCAGTCTTGACCCACTACTGCAAAATGTGAATGCCCAACTCACCAGGGTCCATGTGCCAGGCCAAGCCCCAGTCAAGATAATGGCGTTCACAGATGAGTGTGTGGTTGGGGTGTCTAATAATAAAGATGCACGCACGCTTGAAGCTCTCATCCAGGAGTATTCCTGGGTAAGCAACGCGGCACTGAACGCTTCCAAAACCGAAATCATCCTCCTTGGTCAGTTTCAGAACTGCTGGACCCCAGCAATTAATTCACAACCCGGCCCATCTGCTCGCCCACGCCCTTGCCCTACTAACTCAACACACACCACCCCACTGGTGCTCCCCTTTGCACCACGTCCTACCATAGGACCGGTACGCCATCTGGGCATGTGGATGGAGGCAGGCGGATACACGTCAGCAGTAATGGAGTGCCATATTCTGGACAACGTGACAAAGCAAATCGCCTCTCTCAGAGCCCACCCTACTTCCCTTACTGGCAGGGTTGTTTTAGCCAACTCTATGCTCCTCTCCAAAGTCTGGTTCAGAGCCCACGCCATCCCCTTCTCCCCAAGCTTCTTCAAATCCTTGTATGCCTTGCTGCAAGGATGGCTTTGGTCAGGCCACCCTCCACCAGTATGGCTAGAGGTCATGTTTGGCCCGCATCATCATGATGGCATGGGCCTGCTTGACTTCAAAGCCCATGATGCCAAGATCCTGGGAACCTGGATTGTGGCCGTCACTGCCCCTACACTCCCCTCCCAACACTGGTCCCGTGCAGCCCACTCCAACTTCTCCCACGCCTTGGGCCTCAACAATACATCGAACCCCCACTCCCTGATGAAATACCTTGCATCACACACATTGGCCACAGGTCCTCATGGGACTAAAACCCACTACAACCGAATCCTACTCTCTATGTGGAGCGCCGAGTGGAAGATTCATATTTGCGGACATACAACCCAAAGAGGCCGCCCCTCTCCTCAGTTCACACAAGAGGTACAGGGGCTACCCATCCATGATGGCGTGATCCCCATTCAGCCCCATGTCCTATCCAGGGTGGACTACCTGGACATGATGGACATCCCTTACTCCATTGAGACCCAAAAATATCTGGAAATATGTACACCATCCTCTGTTGCAGCCTCAAGTCCGCTCCCATGTGTGGCGCTGCCTGAGGTGGGTGTATCATACAGCTGAGTGCTCTAACGCTTTACACTCATCCTGTGTCATGTGTGGCCAGTATGGAACACTGTTTCACCGACTGGAGAAGTGCCCTACCTCTAAAGTGATATGGCGCAAAGTTCAACGTCTGCTGGGCCAGGATCAAACGTATCCCTTCAGTCTGTCAAGAGATATGTTTGCTCTATCAATGGCCTCCTCCCTTCCAC
Organism: Massospora cicadina; assembly: GCA_022478985.1. Taxonomy (NCBI): domain Eukaryota; kingdom Fungi; phylum Entomophthoromycota; class Entomophthoromycetes; order Entomophthorales; family Entomophthoraceae; genus Massospora; species Massospora cicadina. Next base: position 105,291 of record JAKSZP010002830.1, on the reverse strand, counting down.
CCTCCCTCCGTGCTTTGGTGGTTGCAATCGCCATGTGGACCAACCACACGATTGTCTTAGATGCCATCGCAGGCTCCACCCCCACCCTCCCAGAAGCTGTCCACAGATTCCAGTCTCATTTGGTGGACCACTTTCAAGCGTGGATGTTTGGATACCTCCCACCGCGTTGCCAACAGCTGGTCTCCTCCTGGTTCCCAGTCTGGTTCATCAAATCAGACCCCTTCCTCCACAGTGTTCAGTTGTGGCTACGGCCCCTCCACACGTTCCTTCCCCTCCCCATAAGTGGCGTTCCCGCTGGCAACAAGAGATAGCATCGCTTCTCTGGGGTGCCTTCCCTGGTACTAAGTTTTGTCTCTTCTGAGTCATATTCAGAAGTGTCCATCCCATGGTCAGCCCTCCCTGCAATAAATTAAAACCAATCAACAAATCACCTCCCTACCAAAGTCATCAGGGATCATCCTCAATGGGCAGGCTATAGCATTGGATGTCATCAACTAGGGTTTGAAGTCCCCTGTTGACAATTTGGGCATTGCAGCTGATGCAATGCCACTGACCAAATGAATGGCCCCAAAACTGAGCATGGGTGGGTTGGGTGTCCTGAACCCATTCCCATACAAATGGACCTGCCCCTATGTGGGGTGGCCTTAGGGGATTCCCACCGCTCATCGGGCCAAACGCCATCATGCCAACCATCAGAAACGCAACTGAACCTCTGTTTGGACATTTGAGGTCAAACTGACAGCAACTCAGCCCTCCACCAAATTTTTTGATGTCAGTTCCCAGGGAATAAACCCGCCCATTCCCAAATAATTTGCCAGTTAGGTCAAAATCAATGGTCCTGATCCCAGCTTGTCACTACCCCAATTGACCACTATTTAATTAGTTGCATTGCACTGAGAAAATTGTTGGTTGATTTTCTTCCTTCCTTTCAATAAAAATTTTTTTACCCAAAAAAACCAATCTATTTTTTTATTGTATTGCTCCTTCTGGCCACATCCCTGATGGCGTTTCCCTGGTGGCCTGTCAGTCCATATACTGGATGGGCTCTACCAGTACTTATGGTCACTATGGCCCCCTCCATCATTGATTGGATTCAGTGAGTCAGATATTTTTGGCGCTATAACCCTGCTATCATGAACTTTCAGCAACAATACACGGGAATCTTGTGGCCTTACATCCACCAACTGCAAGAAAGAATCCGTCTCCTTGCCTCCCCAGTTGAAATGACCCCATATGCTGATGAAATTATTGTAACTATTTCTGTGATCCCACCCCCTGCAGCTAGGCTCCTAGGTTGGGGATGGGCACATTGTTGTTCATTGTTGGGATCTTACTCACTGTCATTCTACACCAACAATTCATCATTTCCCAATGCCTGGCTCCATATAACGTCATTTGGTTGACAATGCCTCTGGCATTCTGGCTTGCTTTTGGGTGCTAATGCATCCCAACTGGCAGGCCAGTCTAAACTTCTTCTGCCATTTCCATGACAGCCACCAGATGTTCCAACCCAGCATGCTCCTGTAACAGAACCGCCCCCACTGCAGCAGAAAAAGCATCACATGCTACAATAAATGGCTTGGAAGGGTCTTCATGCTTCAGAATGGGAGGAGACAAAAACTACTGCTTGATGAACTCAAATGACTGTTGGCACTCCTCCATCCAGCATAATGGCACAATTTTCCCTATCAGGGGATGCAGCAGTGTGGCCAGCTGTGAAAAGGCAGGGAAATTTTTTTCAGGAATATTATGGTACCCAAGAAGCCCTGCAGCTGCTTCTAGGTTGTGGGGTTGGCCAATCAATGATGGATTAAGCTTGCTGGGGGTATAGTTTAACCATTTTTCAAAATTGAGATTACCCAGAAAAGTAACCTCTTTACAAAAGAACTCACATTTTGATGGACTGACATAGAGTCCCACCTTGTGCAGAGCGGTCAGCACCACCCTCAGGTCTATTTGTGTTTCAAAGGCATAAAGGAATGTACAAAAATACTGTCAATATATGTCACTGCATAATGGAACCTAAGAGCCCCCAGAACATTATCAATCATGCATTGGAATTTGGTGGGAGCGTTTTTTATGCCGAATGGCATCACCCAGAACTGATATACCTCTCCTAGTTTAATTAAAGTTAGCCATTCCTGGATCTCAGCTTTTCAGACAATTACAAGTCTGATTTTGTAATAAATTGCTTTGGGTTATAATAAAGATGAAACTACCAAAAGACCATGGCCAATTATCAGTGGAACCCTATAATTGGGGCAATACTTTCATCAATAATTCTCAGCCAGTTAGCACGAGTTTAGGTAGTCTGATTGCACCAATCATATGGCGAAATCAGGGGAGTCAATATGAGGTTCCCCCCAGCCCACTTCTAGTTTACAGCAAACATTTAAGCGGAGACCACCCTTTTTATAGGCTTGGAGGGGATCCCATAAGGTGCAACTATTTTCCCTCATAGTGATTGGATCAAATATATCAGATCTTGCCTCATGGATTTGTCATACCTACTCTCAACCCTCCTTTGGCCATTTCATTAAAGCGATGCTAGTTTTGAGAGCTCTGATAGGTCAAACAACCATATTTCCTAAATAGGCTTAAAGTTAGTAATGAATTTATGCCTATCTCGCTTTATGCCTCAAGTTATTTTAAATACAAAGCAACGATGTCATAATAGGTTCACTTTTGATCTCCTTGCTGCAACTTTATATAAACCTTATAAAAACCAATTTTCATTTTAATTCCAAAGTTATTATATTTAACTAAAAAATGGTTTGAAACATCCCCTGTACCAATTATTTTGTCAATAGAGAATATTACTTCTCCTACAAAATATTGTTAAAATTTAGGTACAAAAGGCACCAGCAAGCATATTAAAAAGCCTAAAATTCAACAAGTGATGCTCACTACATGGGTCTTATACACCGCAAAAAAATTAGAAGGAATGGAGGTTAGTGGGGTAGGTAATTCTCACGACCTCTCAACTGAAATAAACCCTAGGCTAGCTACTATGGAACTCCGGCTAGATGGTGCTTTGTCTTGCATCAAAAGGCTTAAGCACCCTTTTCCAGGATTCATGGGGCTTTCCATGTTCTTCATAAATTCACCTTAAAGACAAGGTTACCCCAAGAGAGGGTAGCTGTAAAGAAATTGATATGACTGTACAATAAGCTATAAATACCAGCAGATCATAAATTAGAGTTGAGATGTGCCTTGAGATTGAGAGGAAGTTATATTAATGTGAAGCAAATTGATTGTATTATTGATAGTTTGGAAAATTGAGGGAATTCTGCCAAGCCTTGAGATAGACAAAAACTCCTAAAATAGAACAAATAGGAGATACTAAGCAGAAGGGTGGAATTGACTAAGAATACTGAGATAAGAGTTAAGTGGAAGAACTAGAGAAAGAGGTTTTTGGAGTAGTCACAGATAGGTTCTGTGATTTTATATTATAATAAAAGTGTCAATTGGGGAAATTGCTCCATATCTTATATATTGGTTTTTAATAAGGGTCAACGATCTGCATATCATCTGTTCCATTGCTCAATGGTAGGTATTTTGTGCAATCAGCTTGGTAGATTTGACCCATGTTAAGGATTCATCTACAATGATCAAATTTACTCCAGATCGAGATTGGATATCTCAGTCTAATAAGATTGTAAAATCTACGTTGGAGATATCCAATTCTAGGTTGGACCAACGACTAACCCTATTCACCACCATATCACCTCCCTGGAGTATGAGATTGAGAGACAAATGGATTAGTTGCGGGCCAAACATGAGAAGCGCCTGTATGAGCTTAATAAACTATCCCAACATCCTGTCCAAGTGGTGGGTGATATCAGAGAAGGTGAACCCAGCCCTGTTGGTCCTCCTGGACCACCGGGACCATCTAGCTCCCCATCAGTAACCCTGGGACCTCCTGGTAAATGTGGTCCCCCTGGTCCAGTGGGTCAACAAGGTCCACCAGGGCCAACAGGTAGAGATGTGTCGCAAGGACCCTTGGGACCTCCTGGTCCCCCTGGCTCCTTGCTTCCAATGCTTAATTATGAACCTTCAGTGCTACTAGTATCAAAAGTACAAGCATTGGAAACCCAAATCCAAGCCATAGCTCAAGGGTGTTTCTTATCCTTAGAAGGCATCCCAACTGACCCTGATTAATCATTAACCAACCTATTGAATGGCATGGATAATGCCCATTGCCTATGTGATGCTTATCAAACTACTCAAGAAACTTAGTTTGAAAGGCTAAACGCTTCCATTGAACAGTCATCTGCTCAATGCGGACTAATTGAGAACAAGCAGGCCAAAATGATTACTGCAATTTATAACTTGAATCAAAAACCTGCAAATGATCATCTTGCTCAATGGGTTCATAATTTACAGGAGGACCTCAATTATCAAAGACAACAAGTGGACCAAATCCCCTCTCAAGTTCATATCCCAGAATCAGACCCTCTAAAGCTGAGCCAGTCTTGGTATCAGGTATACATGTTTTGAGCAACGAACCCACTAGCTTTAAACCACCTTCAAGGATAAGTTTGAGCTGGGTGAAGGTAGCATCCATTTGTTCCTCTTTATCTATGAATGTGCAATGGACGGGGCATCCAATTAACAGAAGGTCTGACATATTACCTTCTGCCTAAGATGGTTCGTGCAAGAATAAATGGTACCTCACTTGAAGGTTTGCAATACATAGGCTCAAGTGAAAACCGCCCTTATTAAGGAATTTTGGAGTGATCAAATCCTCTCAAACCAAAAGAAAGCCTTTATGAGTATTTAAATCAAACGTGGAGAGTCTATACAAGATTTCACTAAAAGATTCTACCAGAAGCCCAAACTCTTACCACTTGTGACTGAATTATAGTAGATGATGCTATATCAGCTGTAATGAGTGCATTCACTTCTCTCACTCAATTACTACTGCATTTGAAATCCCTTATGAGAATTTTAATCTATTATCGATATCAAGGAAGTGCTCATGGAGATTCCCAATGGTGTGGTACACCTGACCTCCGCAAATAACCCTCGTTCTTATATCCATAAAATGCCAACTAAGCCCAAATCTTAGCTCATCCTGACTTTTCCAAACCTTCTATACTATTTACTGATGCCAGTGATATTGCTATTGGAGAAATTTTAGCTCAACATGATACTAACTTAGTTGATCATCCCATTGCATATTATAGTAAAACCCTTTCCAAGGCCAAGCTCAATTATAACATTACCAAGAGAGAATGCTTTGCTGTCTTGTCTGCCATCAAGCATTTCCACCCTTACCTCTATGGCAAGCATTTCACTATAGCCACAGATCACGCTTCCCTAAAGTGGTTGCAACAAATGAAGGATCCAGATGGGAGTTTTAGCTAGATGGGCTCTAAAGCTCCAAAATTATGACTTTACTATTCAACATTGCGCTGGCGCTATTCATCAAAACGCTGATGGGCTTTCTCAATTGCCTATCCTAACGCTATTTTATGCTTAAGAGGATCGCATTTATGACTTGATTGGTAGGCCCGAGCTCTGGTACTGGGAATCTAAGGATGTTATCTTGAAGTTACAATTTTTAACCAAAGATACTTAGGTTAAAAAAAGGATCGTTATACAAAAAAGTTGGGCTCTAAATGGTTGCCCTTTATTTGGCCCTCTGCGAGGACTGATACTATTATGAAGGCCCACCAAACTGTAGGGCATGGAGCTGTTGCTAAGACCCTACAGTGGTTGAAAACCCATCATTACCGGGATAACATGCTGGAATTTGTACAAGATGTGTTGGAGTCTTGTCTTATGTGCCAACAACAACGTGGTGGAAATCTGATGTTTCAACAAATAATTGTGGGCCCTTCCAAACCTTTCTCTACTGAGTATCAATGTGGTGGGTCCTCTCCCTACTGCCACTTATGGGCATCAATATATTATGTTAGCTATAAACAATTTTATTAGATGGATTGAAGCTATCTCAGTTTCCACAGTTACCGCAAAGGCTACAGCGAACTTTCTTTTCAAGCAAGTTTTCACCAGGCATGTTATCCTGAAAGTTCTATTATCAGATAATGGGACCAACTTCACTTCTTAGGTGGTATCCGAGCTTACTAAGTTAATGGTTACTTATCAGTCATTCACATCCCCATATAATCCTTCTACTAATAGTGCGGTTGAACGTGCAAATGGCACCCTTGTAGCCATTCTTTAAAAGATGGCTTCCGATGCCTCTAGTAGATGGAATCTCTACTTGCCTAGTGCAATGTTAGCCTATAGAGTTAGCTATCCTCATATAATTTAAAATGTCTCCTTTTAAAGCTTTATATGTTTGTGATCCTATCCTCCCATCAAGTGTACAACCTATACTTGAGGAAGCTACCCCGCAAACTACTGATTTAGCTATGAGGAGACTCACAGATGAAATTATTCAGTGCAAGCTTTAGCTTCAAGTTTCCTTGCTGCTACCACTTAAAGGAGGGAACAAGAACCAACGCTAGTAGACCTACGCTACCAGAATACCAAGTTGGGGATTTGGGACTCTTCTGTCACCATAGGCCAGGAGGAAGGATTCACAAACTAGACCCCTTTTGGGCTGGTCCATATCATATTATTTATCATTGGGGTATTGAATACTCCATTGCCTCTGTTGATACTGGTACTCTTATCAACAAAGTGCATAATAGATTTCTGCGTAATTATGTGCCCCCTAGCCAAGATCTTGAGGGGGGCATTGTTGAGGATTCATCTATGATGACCAAATTTACTCCAGATCAAGATTCAATATCTCAGTTTAATAAGATTGTAAAATCTACGTTGGAGATATCTGATTTTAGGTTGGACCAATGATCAACCCTTTGGAGATATCAACCTTCTCTGAAGGATGGTGTTAATATATCTGATGAGCCAAAAATCATATAAGAGGATTAGACTCATCAAATAAGAAATTATCAAATCTATTCATCATAAGTATGTCCTCAATAATCAGCATAACGGTCATCTAATAGGAAAGATCTTCCCTTAGATGCACCTCAAAAATCCTCACGTATACCTAATAAACCTACCCCTATAAATATCCCTCATTTCTAACTAATAAACTATCACGATTTTTGTCTTAATTAACATAATTTTGGTTTTTTTATACAGGATTCTGTATTTCCTATTGGAATCAACTATAGCAACAGAGCTAATAACTTCATTGCAATTGAGTCAATCTTTGCTAGAGCCATGGAACTAATAATCTTGTAGCCTTTGTAGCACCAGCTAATCATAATTTCTCATGAAATTCTGATAACCCATATATAAGAAAAGTTAACAGCGGTGCTCACTACATATGGCCACTGGATAAACTGTAGCACAAATTGCACTACGGCATCATGGTGAGCCCACACTCTTTATGCCAAAATCCAATCAGATTTCAAAGCTGATATGCCAGGAAACAATGGAGAAATTTAATAAAGGACCAGCACTATTCACAATGACAGAACCAGGGAGCAAAGATAATAGGATGGTATTTCAATTGGGGGCTTATCCCATGTTGGAGTCATATCAACAGGGCAGGTCCACTAATGTACCCTCAGCAACTGTGGGTGTTATGGAATGGCTTTTGTGGGGTTACTGCCTATATGATGATGTGGGGGAACATGCGTTGAGTTTATTTTATAACCAATGTGACCATGAATCTCATTACAAATCATGTCTTACCTTGACGCTAATACCATGGGGCTATCTTGCCAGCTCAGCACACATGGAAATGAGGAATACTTAATTTGTATGTTTAGCCTTTGATCTGCAAACTAATTAATGTGTTGGCTCAACATAACCTTAAGATCAGGGATGTCATGCAGTTTGTCTAAGCGCAATAGAACAACACTCACCTCTTACTTGACCGCCTCAACCAGTCTTTCTCAGAGATCTAGTGAGCACTTGTGTCTGGAATGTGTCTGTAACTCCCAGTTCCCATCAAGATGGTGCAAGGTGCACAGCCACATCACCAGGGAACTAATAGTCAGTACTGAGGTGAGAGTAGACCCGCAGAAGGTGCTGCAGCTAAAATAACAAAGGACAAGGGTGTGCAACGTGGTTTTTACTAATATGCAGAAAACAAATGACAAGACATGAGCGGACTCCAAAAAGATGTTCATATCCAAGCTTTGATCAGGGCTAGATTTCTCGGGTGCCTTATCCTGGAGGGAACCAGGGCGGCCCAGAGGTTCCCCTGATTCAGTTGTAATTCTAGTGCAAATAAATTGGTTAATGTTGCTATAGACCTCCTTGAGAGGTCTGAGTAAGGTTCTCTAAATTACTATAAGAAAAAGCATAAATAACGAGGGGTTTTATTTATAGGAAGATGCCCAACGAGAAAGGTTGGTGTCAAGAAAACATATTTAAGCTAATTGAGGGATCATTGCTTGGTGAAAGTGGTGCTAAGCCCAGGTGCACTAATAAGTGCACGCTTCCATCCAACAGGGTACTATACTTTAAAATTGACTGACCCTGATTGATTGATTTAAGGCATGGCCGACCTGAGCTGGAAATTTCTAAAATCAAATGGGTATGAGATCCCATTCACCAAGCAACTGAAGCAAGCCATCGTTATTAATCATATAGATTGTTCACCTTACCACACCTGTGTAAATCTGGGCCAAACTTCTTTCACATCTTCAGGACCAACCTAGCATATCTCGCCTTAACCCAGCGTTGGTCCAGGATATGTTTGAGGTCAGGGAGGCCTTCCAACTTTACCTTTTTGGCCTCCTGACGACCAGCATGATCTTTGCAGTTAGTCCCCTCAAGTTTGTCATTTGGACTTGACAGCTTGTGCATATGGACAGTAATGTTGTGGACGTCCGCCATTGCTTAATTATTAGTTCCACAGTTGAATCATGAGTTACCCTAAGTAATAGGGGAATTGTTAGACCATCATGGCCTTTTGGCAGAATAAATCTGGGATGTCATGAGGTTGAGTAGTAACACCAAGAGGTTTATGGTGGACCTAGCAGAATAGCTAAAGAGATTGAAGCAGCGGTGGCTCATATTAGGGACCAGGTTACCCTGACAGAGCGGCAGATGAAAAATCACACTGACTCTGTGGCAGCCAAATTTAGCCAACTTTGTGCTGAGCGGAGTAACCAGCAGATGACCAACCATATGACCTGCTATTTTTTGGCTTCCTCAGAATACAGCTAGTTGCTGGATCAGATTAAAAAGTTGGAGAGCACCAGTCAAGTGAATTGGGGTCAGGCCATAACTTTTCCATTCACTAAGACGGTGGAGTACGCTGTTATGCAAGTGCGCTTTAATAACCTTTGATGGGCCAATGAGGAGCTAATGTGGGAACAAGCCACTTTGGTTAATCAAGTAGATGAGATGAGCTGACAAGCGTGTGACACTGCATGCAGAACGTGAGAATGCAGGACACATTGGAGGATGTCCTTTCACAGCTTTAGGCAATGAAGCATAAACTGGACACAGAGCAGGAATTACATCTTGAATTACAGAATGAGTTCAAATGTCAACAAGGGGTGAGAGATGGCCAGTGTTGGTGCTATCTGGTCAAAGCTGATCAGATAATTGATGAACAATTTGCTGAACAAACTGGTAATGGAGGAAAGGGTGCAGTCAGCAGTGAGTCTGGTGAATAATGCTATGGATCAGCCAGCGAGTACCCCAGGGGTCGTGGCAGTTCCTCTCTGCAATCCAACCTCTTCTCAGTCTACTTTGGTGGATTTTCATCCATCTGCGCGACCCTATTCTTGACCTTAGGGGAGATTTTCCCTTTGGCTGCCCTGAACCTATTCTGTCCGTTCCTCATGCCTAAAGCACAGAGAAAGGTGATTTTGTTTGAATTGAGAAGTTACCGCCTTTCAGACATTATGGGAACATGCATGGATATTTTAAACAGCTCGAATTTGCTTTGGAAGGAGCATCAGATTGGCAGAAAGTGAACCTACTGCTCTCTTCTCAAGATGTTGAGAGCCTCAACCAGTTAACCTGTTATCTCCAGAGTAGTTCTGTAACATATCAAAAGGTGAAAAAGACTGTGCTCCACCTGTTCAGGGACGCGGCAAAGATGGTGCAGCACAAGACCAAATCTCTGATCATACAATATCACAAGAACAAGTTCCTGGTGGAGTTTATGGAGCGATTCATGACTGAAGATCATGTGTTAGTTGGAGCAAATATCTTAACCAACAAGGATGTAGGAATAGCTATGATGGCGGCAGTCAAACCATATTGTAAACTTCATAATGCTATGGCTCACATACTGACCAAAGATGCGAGGCTTCTTCAAATGATTAACACTTTATGTCATCTTTCTGCCACGTTCAGTGCTCCCAATGTGGAGTGGAAGGCCCCTGCTACCGCTGCCAAATAATCATCAGGAAATGGACTGCAATGACCCAGTTATAATCCATTTTGAAATATTTGTCCACCCAATATGTCATCAGATCCTTTTCGCCCTCCATATGCTCAGCCACCCCCATCATTGCTTAATTTCAATGCTTTAGTTAACTTTCAAACTGGACTTTCAAGCCCAAACTATAGATGTGAGCCATTTATGAGTGCTTGTTTCTTGTGAGGATGAAAAGGCAATTATGCGGCTAACTTTTCTGCAACCAGAACGTTAATAAAGTGCCATCTGTTTTGATTGATCAAGGAAAAACTTGAGCAGAGTAGGGATGGGATGCTCTAACTCTGAAAATTCAAATTTACTTGTCCCTGACAATTCCCATAAGTCTCTTTGCGTTGTGTTGTAATTTTGAATGGTATCTCTATGATCCGTTGGGCTATTCACACAGGTCAAGCCCTCTGAGCAACGGATGGATGATGTGGGGATCGTCAGTCCTTCAGACACACTTGAAAATATATATTAAAAATAGTAGCAATTGCCCCAACCATTCTTTTATTTATGTTTTATAAATACAGCGTCCTTTGCTGTCCCATCTTGTCTGCACTAAAAAACCTCCTTTCTCAATCGCCCATTACACTTATATACATCAGCTTTAGGTGATACTATTTCTCATTGCTTGGGGTATTCTATTCCTCAATTTTCCTCAAATTTGGCTTGTTATTCTTAATCCGCTGTCACCCTATTTGTAGGCGATTTACTTCATATTTATATCAATATCAACATCGCCTTATCGCCTTATATAGAGGCAATCCAATAAACTCATTATATCCAATAAGACCCATTATATCCCAATATCGCCTCATCTCAAGGCAATCAAATATTTGTAACTGATACTATGTTGGCGGATTCCGCCCAGCTGTCCCAAGATTATCGTCCAGTCATATCAAAATCATGACATTACCCCCTCCTTGACTGGACGATAAGATCCTATTGTTTGTAAGGTCTGAGGAACTTTACATGTACTCAGTTAATGATCCAACCACTTGTAGGATCCTTGATAGTATATGCATCGACTCCAGTCTTCTCTATTACTTCAAATGGGCCAACCCAGATACTAGCCAGCTTATGCTTCCACCCAAATCCATGCTGATCATGAAAGAGAACCATATCACCTTCCTTGAATGGCACCAATCCACTACAGCATGCCTGATCAGCGGCCTGATTCCCAATCTTCTTAGCCAAGCTGAAGGAATATGCTTCAGTTTGTAGCTTGATCAGAATGTTCACGAGGTTAGTCAAATAGTGGTGGGGTTCTAGTCTGCCAGTGTCTTCTACACACACATAAAGCAACGCCGGAAGAGCCAGGTGTCAGCCATATAGTAATTGGAAGGGGCTCTTTCCCTGTGGCGGAATGGTAACTAATGTTATAAGTGAACATGGCGGTGGAAAGAAGAGAGCTCCAATCAGAAGGGCGATCCATTACTAATTTTCAAGTATGTTCACCAGAGTTCCATTTACTCGTTTGACCATTCCATTGGACTTGGGGTGGTATGGGGTCATCAGAACTCCGCAGATTCCCATAAGCTCATTCAGCTTGGGAAGGATGTGCGAGGTGAAGTTGGTGCCATTATCAGTGAGAATAAACTGAGGGCAACTGTGCCACTGAATAATGCATTCCAACACAAATTTAGCCACCGTAACTGCCCCCAGATCTCATATCACCCTTTCTTCAACCCACCAGGTCAAGTGGTTGAAAGCCACTAGAATGTACTTACAACGGTTGGCTCCTGTTGGCAAGGGCCCAAAAACATCAAGGGAGACCATATGCCAAGCAAAATGTGGTTTCACTAACCAGTATGACGTTGTATGGCGGAATGGCTTCTCCACTTGGCACTGATGGCAACAGGAAATAGTTTTGAGCACATCAAAACTCCGCAGCACATTAAAACTCATTACTTTCCCAATAATGCATTCTAACACAAATTTAGCCACTGTAACTGCCCCCAGATCTCATATCGCCCTTTCTTCAACCCACCAGGTCAAGTGGTTGATAGCCACTAGAATGTACTTACAACGATTGGCTCCTGTTGGCAAGGGCAAAACATCAAGGGAGACCATATGCAAGGAAAAATATGGTTTCACTAACCAGTATGACGTTGTATGGCGGAATGGCTTCTCCACTTGGCACTGATGGCAACAGGAAATAGTTTCGAGCACATCAAAACTCATACTTTCCCAATAGTATCAACAACTCCATAGTCTTATGCACAACACCATGCCCGACTGCCCTGTGAGCGCTCATAATGATTCCCAGCCATGCAGAGGGCTGTGGAAAATTCACCATAGAATCACCAATTCATTTGTACAGTTCTCCATTTTGTTGGAAGGTATTCATGCGCAATTTGGTTAACACCTTGATTACTTGGGGCAGTTTGTCATCATATTTTCTGCTGAGCATCTTATCATACATCACATTGCTAAGGTCTGCTGTCACCACAATAGTTGGTAACTGAGATAAACAGTCAGCATTCTGATGCTTCACTCCCAGCCAATGGAGAATCTCAAAATTGTAAGCCTGTAACTTGAGAGCCCATTGAGCCAACCATCCTTCTGGTTCTTTGAGATTCTGCAACCAGCGTAATGATGCGTGATCAGTTACAACTTTAAACTTTACCCCATGCAGATAGACTCTGAATTGTTTATATGCGTAGATTACTGCTAAGCACTCTCACTCAGTCACAGTATAGTTACGCTCATGACAGTTCAGACTACAACTACAGAACGCAACAGGATGTTCTTCTCCCTCATCATCTTTCTGAGAAAGTACTGCCCCAACAGTGGAAAGGAATGCATCCATCTGAATGATAAACTCCTGGTCAAAGTTTGGATATTGCAACACCAGTGCACTGCTCAACGCTGTATAGAGTGCATCAAAAGCGGATTGACAACGTTCCATCCACTCAAACACAGCATCCTTTTTTAACAACTCGAATAGTGGGCCCCCAATACAGCTAAAATTAGGGATAAAGCGTCAGTAGTAACTGACCATCCCCAGAAATACCTGTATGTCACACTTACTATTAGGTGTAGTCATTTTGCTGATGGCCTCCACCTTAGCCAGTTGTGGCTGCAGCCCAGTTGAGTCTACCACAAAACCCAGGTATTCAAGCTGATCTTTGAAAAAGTTACACTTTTGAGGTTTAATTTTAATGTTCGCCTCAGCCAGCTGGCGGAATACTGCTTCAAGGTGGTTGAGGTGCTCTGAAAAGGTCAAGAGAAAACATTAATATCATTGAGGTATACTAGGACACATGACAGTTTCAGGTCGCCAAGAATAGTGTCCATGGCTCGCTGAAAAGTAGCAGGAGCGTTACACAGTCCTTGAGGCATCCATGTTGGTTGAAAAAGGCCTTTAGAGGTGATCACAGCACATTTTTCCTGTTCCGCCAAGGGTAACTCAATTTTCCAGTAGCCTGATATTAAGTCCATCGCAGAAAAGTAGCGGGCACCCCCTAATCGGTCCAGAGCATCATCAATTCTTGGCAAGGGGTACAAATCCTTTTTTGTAATACTGTTGAGCTTCCAATAGTCTATTACTACCCGGTTGGTGCCATCCTTCTTTTTTACTATCAAAACAGGCGAAGCCCATGGGCTCTTGGATGGCTCAAGCATCCCTTGTTGTAATAACTTGTCAATTTCTTCAGTAACCACATCTTCCGCTGCCCAAGAGCGGTGGATCAGCTGAGACCTTATTGGAGGATGATCACCAGTGTCCAATTGATGGACCACCCCCCAAGCACACCCTAAATCGTGATTGTCAACAGCAAAAATCCCCTTGTATTTCTGAAATAAAGCCATTGCTTGATCTTTTTGTTCATCCATTAATCCCATTAAATTACTCCATGGTACCACCATTAGTACATCGACAATGGTTTGAGTGGTAGTCCAAATTCATCCAATGATCCAAAATCATGAACCTGATGGACCTCATCTATGGGAATCAGATGTAGATACGCTATAGTTTGGTGGCAGCAGATTTGCATTGGTTTGCTCTGCAGGTTTGCTAACAAAACCTTTATCTCCCCATGTCCCAGGAGTATAATTCCTGGAGCCACATGCAGCTCAAACTGTGTTTGATGATAGAGCCCAATAACTTCCCCATATAACCCACTCGGCACTTCTACCTCTAACTCAGTATTCACTAAGACTTGATGGCCGGAAGGGATGGATATGGGCCCTGCTGCTCAAAGAGGTATCCCTTGATATTCATAGATCTGCTGAGGAAGGGCCCAAGTTTTGCACTTCAGTTGATGGTAGCAAACAGGCCATACCCCATCACTATAGGTGAGGTTGATATGGACTTGTATGCACCGGATCCTTTGGTACTCCCCTAGTAGTAAAGTAAATTGGGATCCGCTGACCCAGGATGTTGAGGGTCTCCTCCATCATATCAACAATAGCCCCAAAATGACGCAGAAAAGCGGTCCCAATTAATATGTCATAGTGTTCATTCAGTAACACAATCACCTGAGCCACAATGACAATGGACCCAAAGCGCAGAGGCAGCGCACTATAAGCTCCCTTGGAGACAGTGCTTACAGCTCCAGCAGTTCTGTAAACCATGCGATGGTCCACATCAGGTTTCAACGTCAATTTTTGCATTAACTTAGTGGAAACTATGTTGACTGGAGCACCAGTATCTATTATAGCGCGAACTCTATTTTTCACTACAAAAATATCACAGTATGTACACTCAGAATAAGAAGAATATTGACTGTTTAATACATGAACATTTATGGGCTCTCTTTTCCCAAGAAAATTCTTAATCCCCTCTCCAACTTGGGGGTATTCTCTGACAATGGCATCTACCAGAAGGGCGACGTTTACTCCTTTCAGAGTTGGCGCATCCATGGCAGGATCAAGTTGGTCCAAGGACGCTTGATCAAGCATTTGACAGGCATAGGGCTTCAGTTGTTCAAGGGACTCTTCTTCTGCCACCGCCTTAGCTTGAGCTTGGGTTACTATGTTTACTCCTCCAACTGGCTGTTGGTATAAAATTCCATCATCATACTGAGGAATTTTTGCAGGGTATACTACTATTGATTTGGGGACGTGTTGAGTGGGTATCGTGGAGGTAGAGGGTCCCATCTCTACTCCGCTCCATCTTTTCCCTGATAGTATTGGTCTTGTTGTACATAATTCATTTGGAGATTATGGCAGAATTTTGCCAAATGACCAGGGCGACCGCATTCATAGCAGTTAACCCCATAAGAACCATGTCCCAGGTTATCATAAGTGGGTCCAGACTGGAAGGGTTGGGGTCATTTGGTATATTCAATTCCAGGTCAGTAAGCTGATTGTTGACAGTCAGTGTAATTGGGTCCAGGTCAATAACTAGGTTGCTGGCAGTTGTCATGGCCAGCCCATTGATGCTGATTGTACTGTTGATTATAATTTGGCCAAGGATAAGGTGCAGAGTTATAGTAAGGCTGAGGATACTAAATGAAGCTGGAGGTGGCCAATAGTATTCTCCAGAATAAGAGGGTGTTGGGGCAGTGGTAATCTTACAATCCAAATTTTGCGGCAAAAAGTTAGGGGATACCTGACATAGAAACTGTACAATTTTAAGCAGAGGTACGTCATCATCCAGAAGTGGCGAAATAACATCAGAAAGTTCACAATATGGCTTCACCGCGGTGGACATGGCAATGCGCACATCAATTTCTGCTAAGTACCCAGCTCCAATCAGTACATGGGCTTCTGTTGTGAATCAATCAGCGAACTCAATGAAAGTCTTGTTTTGATGGAACCTGATTGTTAAAAATTCTGCTTTCTGTTGTGACATTTATGAGTTTCCCCCAAACAAGCAGAGTATGGTGTTCTTTACATCCTTATAAGAGATGGAACTATTTGGGAGGTAACAGGTGACCTGATTGGCACTTCCTACATCCAGGGCAGATATTAGCAACTTAGCCTTCCGTTTATTGGAGGCTCCTTCTGCAGCAAACTCAAATTGTTTAAAGAACCCATGGATGTTCCCATTGCAGTCAAACGGGAGTATCTTCTTGATATTAATTTCCTCCTTTCATTCATGGTTGTTAGGGATTCACTGAGGAATGGAAAGAGACCCAAAAGAGGATTCTCAATGAGGAGTGGGATTAGCGGTTGTGGGGATATTTGTTGCTTCAGGGGTAGCATGACTGTCAGTTGTAGGTGGTACAGCCATTACTGGAGGTAAGTGGTGTTCTGACTCATATGAATATCCGGTGCTATTATCATAAGGGTCATAGCTATGACCAGCGCTGTTTTCTCCTACATAGGATGCTTCTTCTTGATAGTCATCATCCTCCCAGCGCGACAACTGAGAGGGAGTAGAGAATCTTTGTTCTACATATTGCAGCTGCTGGGTGGCGTCATTCAGTCATTTGGCAAGTTCTTCATTTTGTTGTCCCAAGATTTGCATTTAACTAAATGTACTATCAAGTTGATGCATGACTGCGTTATGTTCTTGAAGGGGTTTGGCTTGGTTTTTGAGTACCGCGTCCAAGGTAACTTTGATTTCCTCATAAGAAACTGGTATGGGGTTTCAGGAAGACTCCCCAATGACATGACTTGGGTAAGGCATGATTGGCAACTGGAGTTCTGGAGTGTTGTGTGGTTGATCAATGGGCCCCCTGTAGTGAGCACCACTGTTGTAATTTTAAACAGTATTGCTAGGATCCGTTGGGCTATTTTCACAGGTTGAGCCCTCTGAGCAACGGATGGATGATGTGAGGATTGTCAGTCCTTCAGACATACTTGAAAATTATATTAAAAATAGGAGCAATTGCTAACTGATTCTTTTATTTATGTTTTATAAATACAGCGTCCTCGCTGTCCCATCTTGTCTGCACTAAAAAAAACTCCTTTCCTCAATCACCTCTTTCGCTTATATACCTCAGCTTCAGGTAATACTATTTCTCATTGCTTGGGGTATTCTATTCCTCTGATTTTCCTTAAATTTGACTTGTTATTCTTAATCCGCTGTCGCCCTAATTGTAGGCAATTTACTTCATATTTGTCAAATATCAACATCACCTTATTGCCTTATCGCCTTATATAGAGGCAATCCAATAAACTCATTATATCCAATAAGACCCGTTATATCCCAATATCGCCTCATCTCAAGGCAATCAAATATTTGTAACTGATACTATGTTGGCAGATTCCACCTGGCTGTCCCAAGATCATCATCCAGTCATAATAAAATCGCGACAGACATATTATACCAACAACTTCTGCATGATAATTTAGCCTCCATTCAAGATAGCGACTATAACCCTTCAGGCTCTGAGTCTTCTGAGATTCGCAAAAGCCGTATGCTTATAAGCTTTTGAACAAAATGGCTTAAGCAATGTTGGAGCTTCAAAGGACTTCGCCTCCTTAGTGCAACAATCAAAATGTTCCAGTTTTCTACCACCATCTTGCCTTAGGACTGAATGATCCAAAATCTGCGCTTAAAAATTGCCTGATATGAGGTTCCCTCATGGTGGTTGCCTCCGCCTATGGGCACCCTTTTGTGGGGGGCTCCTTCTTAGTGGGGGGTGATGTAACAATTGGGTTGAACTGATCATTACATTTTGACTTAAGATTGGAAATATGAATCTCAAGTCAAAGCGCTATTTTGGGGTTTTGAGTTTCATGTGGGCTCGGCGCTGGGCTGTGCCCCTCCCAAGCTATTATTAATGCTCTAAGGGGCATAAAGGGTAGTGTGGAGGGGCTCCCAGAAGGGAGACAATAAAAGGTCAGGCCCACGCAATTCTGAACTCAGTTCAGATATCTTCTTTGTTTCCGCCCTCACGTGGGTCTCTCTGGTGGCCTCATGGGCCACTCTTGCCTTGTCTTACCTGATATCCCATGGCGAACCTAGTTTGTATTTTTAACAAAAAGTTGGGATTTTGTGGTGAACTTTTCGCTGAATACTCTGGTTTTTTCTTGTCATTTGCAGTGCCCTATGTTATTGGGGTTGAATTTGTCAGCATGTTTATTCCAAAAACAAATAAAACAAGGCTAATTTTGGAGTAAAATTATTGCTTATCTATGTACATCTTTCTTGTTTCTAATTTCCCTAAATCTGAGGTTAAATTAGTGAGTACATGGAGTCAAAGCCCTTACCTTGAGGGAACATCATATCAGGCAATCTTTCGGTGCTGTTTTTAGATCAGCCAATCCTAAGGCAAGAAGGCAGTCAAAAACTGAGACATTTTCATTTGTTAAATTATCCTGAACTGAGTTCAAAATGCGTGGGGCAAGCTTTTCAAGGTAGCCATTCCTGGAAGCCCCTCCGCACTTTTTTAGGCCCCTAAGAGCATAAAGAATATATCAGGAGGGGCACAGCCCAGCATTGGATCCTTCATAAACTGCAAAATATCTCAAAAAGTGTTTTGACTTGAGATTCAGATTTCTGAATCTCAATTTGAGATGTAACAGTTGGTTTGACCCAACCGTTACATCTAGTGGGGTTATTGTAGCCATTCCAGTAGAAAAGATCTCCCAGAAAGATCCTAATGTCAGTATGGGTATAGCCACTTTTCTTTGTAACAAAAAGCCCTTGGATGTTCACGTAATAAGCACCAATGGCAGTTTTATTCAGTGTACCTAATGTAATGTTTTTATACAAAGCACAATAATCTGAGCTAATATTGATACTAGTGCCTCAGTTAATAAAATCTCCACCAATCTCATGGCTAAGCTTCCACTGAATCCCGATGTGTAACAAAGAGTAGTGTGTATGGGACCTTAGTGGCACAGAGAACTGTGTCCAGAGGGAGCTTTTAGCACGTTACCTCTGAGATTTGGTTTGGTTAAGGCTTCTGCTCCAGCGGTGGTTCTACTTAATAATAACTATAACATGTTGATCAGTGCTGCATTCATGCGGTGATTTGGGGCCATGTTTTATTTAGCGGAAGAAATCATTAGTATCTTGAGACAACAAATACCCATTTACTTTACCTCTATTGGAGTCCCAAAGGACCAGATCCTCTCCAGCTAGATTAACTTGGCATATAGTGACAGTTTGATTCCTGTATAATATTGGCGGATGAAATGGAGGACCAGAGAACCCCCAACCAGATCTACAAGTACAAAGGTATTCTGTTATGAGCCGCCAGCACTGTAAGCATACCATCTGGGCATCAGGTCATATTAGGGTTGGAGCTTAAAATTGACATCTCAGAAGGTTTATATAGGGAGATTATGGGGCCTTAACAATCTAAGCTTGAACATCATGTGGCTCCTGGGTTAATGTTACCAGGGCAGGTGGAAGTGAAAGTTATGATATCAAACCTGCATAAGGAGGCTTTGAAAATCCAAAGGCACCAAGTAATAGCTTATTTACACTTTTTCCCCTATTGATGAGTTCACCATGTTCATTTTTTGTATTGTGGGAGAACCTCTGTTTAACAGTAAAATCCCCATTTGGTGTAATGACATTGGTTCTGTGGGAAGCTCTAACCAGTTTGTCAGAGGAATAGAAAGATAGGGCGATGGAACTATTTGAAAAATACTGAGATATGTTTGCTTTTGATGACCATGATTAGGAGTGCACATGAGGGGTGGTGCATTGGGTAGACATGGGAGATTACCTTCCCATTTGTTTACAGCCTATTAAGCGCAAAAAAGCATCAGAAGAGGCTATCTTTGATGAGAGTAGACGAATTTATTAACAAGGATAATAGAGCCATCTAAGAGCCCATGGGATTGTCAGTGCTTATTGTTAAGAAAAAAGATGGCACCAACTGGGTGGCCATTGACTATTGAAAGCTCAATAGCGCTATGAAGAAAATTCTCTACCCCTTTCCATGGATTGATGACATGTTAGATAAACTTGAAGTGGCTAATTATCTTTCTGCCATGGATTTGATATTGGGTTACTGGCAAATCAATTTGCCAGCGGCGGAGTGCAAGAAATGCGCTATAACCATCTCAAAGGGGTTTCTCCAGCCTACACATGTCACAAGGTTTGTGCAACGCCCTGGCTACATTCCAGTGTGCTATGGATATGATTTTGCGTAATTTGAAGCTGTCCTGCATTTTTATTTACCTCAATGATATAAATTTGTTCTTGCAAATGTTCACAGAGTTTCTTAATCACTTGGAACAAGTGTTCCGCTGACTTGCTAATGCTAATATCAAAACCAAGCCACTAAAAAGTAATTTTTTCAAAGAGTAATTGGAATACCTTGGGTTCATGGTGGGCTCAAAAGGGCTTAAACTGTAGCTGGCGAAGGTGGAAGCTATAAGTAAGATGCCCCAGCTAAGAAATAAATGAGATATAAGTGTTTTTGGGGATGGTCAGGTACTGACAGTTCATTCCTAACTTTAGTTGTATTGGGGCACCACACTTTGAGTTATTAAAGAAAAATGACACTTTTAACTGGATAGAACGATGTCAAAATGCTTTTGATTTCTTGCAAACCACGTTGGCAAGCATGCCCATTTTGCAATATCCCAACTTCAAAAAAAATTTATAGTGCAAACATATGCATCACTTTCCACCATAGGGGCAGTACTATCTCTTAAGGATGTTGACAGCTTAGAGCACCTTGTCACATTTTTAGCTGAAGCTTAAACTGTCATGAATGGTGTCAAGATTTTATTATGACTGGACAATAAGCCTGAAATAGCCATGGCAGAATGGCTAGAATCTGCTGAAAAACAATTATAGAGTATGAGTAATCGAGCTCCATGGGATGGGGTGATATTGGGTCTGAATGGATGGATATTGGATTGCCTATAAATAAGGCGAATATGAGATTTCAATTTATGACAAAAATTCGGTAAATTTCCCCAAACTAAGGCAATCATAAATTTATAAATGGTGAGCTCTGCTGTGACCATTAAGGATACAGCAGAATGAATAGTCTAAGAAAAAGGGTCAATATTGACTGAATTTGCTGAGATAAGAGCACTATTAAGAGAATTGAAGGAGGTGGATTGTTATTAGGAAAGAGAGAGTGGAGCATCAAGGATCCGCTGAATATTATGATAGATAAAGGAGTATTATTAGGGCAATTGCTCAATATTATTATATATTTATCTATTTTAGTGTGTTCCAAGTACCGAAAATCTCCATTTTATCCGTTCTATTGCTCAGTGGGATTGACCCTGTGAAAAACCTTATGGCGTATCTCAACGATACTGTCAAATTTATAACAGTGGTGCTCACTACAGGGGGCCCATTGATCAAATACAAAACAATAAAAAATTTCAGTCGCTGGCCATGGTGCATCAGGCTTGCTTTAACAGAGATCTCCACGACGTGCTGCACCTGCTGAATATGCAGAACTCAAACTTGCCTTAGACGCCATGCTTAAAAGGCAGGAGGAGCATCTGTAGGAGGTTTGTATTGATAAACTGCCTCCATTCAATCGTGATGGGAATACTCATAGGTTTTTAAGTGATTTGAGTTTGTGACGAAAGGAGCCTTAGATTGGCATAAAGCAAAACTATTAATATCTACCTTGGATGATGGAAGTGCCAATCATCTCACCTGATATCTTCCAAATAGTTCCGTTACATATCAAGAAGTAAAAAATAATGTGCTGCAGTTTGACTATTGGGTTTTAGCATAATGAGACCCTCACTGTGTTTACTGATTGATTTATGGCAGAAGTTCATGTGGTAATATGGGCGAGGACTTTATCCAAATATGCTATGTGCATTGCAAAGACCTCAGCGGTAAAGCCATACCATGAGCTCTACAATGTCATGGCTCCATATTTAGAGGACGACGTACTCTTGCTTGAAATCATTCAAATTTTGTGCCATCTATTTGCCACTTTTTCTCCCCCAATATAGAGTGAAAACATACCGTCATTGTCATTTAACATTTTTTTATGGGAAAATTTGGCCGTCTGTTTCAGCTTCCGCTGAGTTCCCTCAGCAGTTCAACTTCTGCACCAGACCTGCTTATTGGAAACAGCATAATTATTGAATCGAGTCTAATTACATTGACCACCCACAATCAATTACTAGCGAGGCTCATATTACAATAATTAAGGACGCAGACCCTATGGGGTTAATTTTTTGAATGCAGTCTCCCTGGGCACCTGGGACAAGGTTGCCCCAATCATTGGGTCCATCATGTACAACAGGAACAGTACTATCAAGGAAAAGTCATAGCGGAGCAGAGACAGGACTTTCTACTTCCACTATTCCAAACTCAAACATCTCATCTGAACCCATTGAATTATATACAGCAAAAGTCCCCCAGTATGATTATGCATTCCTATATTAGCAGCTGGTTGGAGGGGTGAATATTTTGTAATGAGTGCAAACCAAAGAGGCGACGAGAGAAGGATCTAAGATTTATCCCATAACATACACCTGTCAAATGTTTGACCAAGTTTCCACTGACAAGTTGGACCCATCTGCTGATGAACCTTATTTGCAAGGTGTAAACGTCGCCCTTCCAGTCCACACTATTATCAAAGAATACCTCAAAGTTGGTGAAGTGATTGCAAGTTTCCTTGGGAACAGAGATTTGTTATATGTCCATTCATTAACCAGTCAAGATACATCATATTCAGAATGTATTTAGAGTTTTTTTGTAGCCAAAACCTGAGTCCGCGCTATAATAGATACAGGTGCACCATTTAGCATAGTTTTCATGAAGTTAGTGGCTAAGTTGAAATTAAAACCTGATGTGGAACACCAGATGGTATATGGTACCGCTGGAGCAGATAGCACGGTCTCTGATGGAGCATAAAGTGTACTTCCATTGTGATTTAGGTTGATTGTCATTGTAGCCCCAGTGATAGTGTTATCAAATAATAATTATGACATGTTAATTGGAACTGATTCATGCGACACTATGGTGCTGTTGTTGATATGACAGAGGAGATGTTTGAACATTTTGGGACAACTGATCCTAATTTACTGTACCTCCAGCAGAGTGCTGAAAGACTTGGTGCACATGGGGCATATGTTGGGATTTTTGCCCATAGTCCCAGCCTGCTAGATTACCTGGAATCTCTAGGGGAAGATTCTCTAAGGCGAAGTGAATTAGAAAGCGGTTGGCCTGAGTTTCAGAGTAACTACATTTGGGGGATTTTGTGATATTCGACTGATTATATCCATTGGGGGATTAATATGGATGAATACTTAAGATCTCATCAGGTGGAGTTGCTGACGAAATAGGGGCATCTGATAGTGATTAACTATCAGGTGTACCAATTGGGATTGGTCGGGTTTCATCACTGACTGATTGGGAATGAATAGCAAGTTGCAAGGCGAGTGATTCCACCTGCAACTAGCAAATTAATTGGTTGGTGCGTGACCTGCCTTAATGGATAATAAGTCCCATTACCTAAGCAGGTCGCTAGCCAAATATGGTTGGCTCAATTGGATTGAGAGGAAAAGGTTAGGCACACATTTTCCAACTCTTTCCGCTTTAGGTCATGACGATGTCCAATGACAGAATCCTAGCCATAATGGGGAAGACCATCGCTGCCAAGATGAGGATGGGTGATTCAATAGTAACAGCTGCTATTTCATCAAAGAGGTGTCAACCGAGGGTTAGATGACCGAATCCCCACTATAAATTCCCTAGGATTCACTATGTTAAAAACAGGTAATAAAGGAATAATTACAAGAACAGAGTTATATAGTTCTAAGTTATTCATTTAGGATATAGTTTAAAGAGTAAACTATCATCAGCTTCTATTGTGCTATTCTGTCTCAAGGATACTATTGCTGTGTGCAATAATTGGAAGACTCTTAGAGAAAAGAGTAATGATCTGAGCGGGGATCTAGAGAAGGAGTCACAATCAGGGATAACTGTTGACTGTGTGTTGGACCAAAGAGACTGTCACCAGGGTATCTCAGCGAAGATTAGATCAGACAGAACAAGGGAACAAATCCCTATGAGTACAACATCACAAGTATTTAAGTGGGAATACTGGCCAGGCGGCGGGCTGAAATAAAAGAATTCATACTCAACTACAGATACTAGTCTTCATACTATTATCAATTAAAATTCATTCTACTATACAACATGACAAAGTGCATGAGTGAAATGAACCTGTGCAGTAAAAAGGTTACTAGGGTTATAAACCAAAAAACCAGAACTAGTAAATTTTTACAAGTTGGTGCTCACTACAGGGGTAGTTGAGTTGAATAATTTATAAGAATGTCGTACAAAGATAAGCTATGAAAACTGTGGACTGAGTTAGCCACTGTAAACCAGAATGCCCTAAACTCAGCGGACCATTGGGAGTTTGCAGCCTTGGAAGAACGAGTTGCCAAGGTGGAGGAAGGGATAGATAATGTAGTAAGCTTTTGGAACGAGTTACTTGGTAATGTAACTTTGTTGAAAAAGAAAGAAGGGGACCTCGTTTGAGAGGTCTTATACCTGAAAACAGAGCAAGAAGCAGATCACATTCATTTGAGAAATTTCAGTATCAATATAGAGAGATTAATCAAACAAGTGGAGGAACTTAAAGCTCACAAATGTGCTTTTAAGCCTGATATGGCAAGCGATGCCAAAGAAAGAAGTTCTTACAAAATACTTGGGAAGTCGAATACCCCAAGGAATATGCCAGACGCTTTTGCTGCCATTTTGGAGATGATGCCCAAAGTCACTCCTCAAGTTAGCTGAGTGGCTGAACTGAGAGAATCTGCCAGAAAAAACTCAGAGGAATTTAAGGAAACGCCAAAATTGCCAATGTTCCATCAGATAATGCCCCAGCGTTTTCCCAACTGTTTGACATTACCATGAATGGCTATGGGGATCTTCAAAAGGCGTTGACAGTCATGAATTGCCTAGACACTGACTGTCAGAACTTAATGTTACCTCACCTGGAGGGGGAAAGCTTGTCATATGCTGAGGCAAAGGTGGCCATCATGAAAGAGTTTGGGAGTCTGATATGCATGTCAAAATGCAAAGAGGAATTTATGGGAATCCAGTTCCATAATGATGAGTCTCTAGCTAGCTTCGCAGATCAGTTTTACCAGGAGTCACAGATCCTGGTCAGAGTGAAAGTATTGGATGACTTTGATGCTAGAATCGCCTTGTAAGCGGCCCTTCAGCCCTATTGCAATTTGTATTGCATGATGTCTTTCATGTTTGCAACAGAGATAACTACCTCACAAATGGTAGATAATTTGAAGAATTTTGAAGCAACATTTGATGCCACAAATAGAAGCTTCAAATCCAATCTGGTATGCAAACCAAATCCCATGAAGGGAAACAAAGGAGCTAAAGAGATGACCAATTGAACTGTGCCAGGGAATAAGCCCTGTTAAGTTTTCAGCCAATGGTGCAAGCTAAAATAACTTAACAATGAAATTGAGGATATAAACTCACTTTTCAAATGAAACTCTAGCTCATAATTGGGAAGTAGATTCTTCAATAATCCTCATTAATAGTCAAGTAACTCCGGTATGCTCACCGTTCTTAAGTCTACTGGTACCATTAAATATGAGACCTATTATCATCATACAAAATCAGGAAATTAATTCTCTATAATTGGACTACTTCTCTGGTAGGCAACTATGTACTTCTCTTTGGGAAGAATAAACAAACACAACTATCTAATATTGATGTAATGGCAACAGATACAAATATCTGACAGATGACAGATAGATAATAATTAATAAACTAAGTGATAGTAGTTGTTAATGATTAATAAAATAGTAAATGATTATTAATTGATGTTTTATTAATTGGCCAGGCTCCAGTATTATATACCTCTTGGGCATCTCCTGACCAAACTCATCTATTAGATGAGTTCATTCATATTATGCCAATCCTCTGCTGGTCATGGCAATAATTATGAAAAAATCCCCGAGTCAATTTGGCCCATTTTTTTTTTAGTACTAGATGGTTCAATTTGGCCCATTAATTGACTAAAAATAACAATCATTTCAGCCCAATTGAAAGCAATTTTACTTTCATAATTGGGATGACTTTGGGTTTTGAACTCAACATCAAAATCTTCCCAAATTAGAGCTACGTCATAACTTGATGTCTAACAATAAATGGAAATACAATATATATGATCATAAAAGATGACACACCCCAATTCAGGACATCAGCAGGCCTCTCAATAGCACTAAGTATGCTCATAATCAGGACATCTATGTTTAAGTGCTTAATTATCAATTTCATTAATCAAACCCAACTTCCGCCTTAGTGCATTAAGATTAGTGCACTAATTTAGGAGGTGCAATTTAGTTAATGCCGTGGGACCACCATGCACCCAAGTGGACCCATAATCAGCCATAATATAACTATATCATAGTTATTATTAACTATGATAATTCGGATGATTTAAGTGCAATTGAGGTGATTTTGAAATAAATTTAGGTATGCAGATAAATTGGGAAAGATCAAAGGATCCATCAATGGGATTAATCTATAAGCATTGATGGCTTTCTCAAAGGGTTTATTTTTGAGTCAACCATCAAAATCTAACATTTCCCCCACTTGACTGGAGTATAAACCCCAAGTTTCCCAATTCTCTCTTCATATCTGTAAACAACACCATTTAAGCATATATAAAATCATCACTTCTCTTATTTCCAAACAACATCATTATTTTAATAAATTGGACTAAACATTTTTCATGAATATGTTTTTAGATTGTTTTAAAGTCCTGGTTAAGTATCTTTTATTTTTTTTCAACTTTAATGATGTCTATTTGGCCCTGTTTTTTTCATTTAGACGCTAGATTGGCCCAAATTGGCGCACAAGGATGAAGAATTAGTTTTTGAGTCACCTCCCCCCTCAAAGCCTAGGAATAAAATTCATTTTCATCTATTAAAATTTACAATTTTCTTATTACTTGGAATATAAAATCTTATTCTTTTTTTACTATGTATATAGATGATTGATAACTTTTTTCTTTTACTACTATTATATATTTTTTCTTGTTCTTATTATTTTTTTCTCATAACTATTATTTTCAATTGATTGTATATAATGTTTGAATTCTTATCTTCTAATTGGGCCACTTTTTAAACCTCTTTAGGAATTTAGCATGGACTCAATTATATACATGGCCCAAATTTTTCTCCTTAATAGTGTAAGAAAAGTTCAAATTTTTCTCTATAACTTTGAATGGGCCAACCCAAATGCAATTTAACTTATAAATTTGGCCCAAACCATGGGTATTACAAAATAATACTTCATCCCCCACAGCAAATTTGGGCAGATTGTATCAGGTTTTTTGATCTTTTTCATGTCAGGCCTTATGAAGTTTGAAGTTATTATTGAAAGCCTGGTCTTGCAGTTTAATTAAGGTTTCTGCAAGCCTCTCAACATACTGAGAATAGCTCAATTCTTGGGGTTCTTGTAGCAAGGAATACAATAAGGGGGTAAGGCTGGATGCTTCCCATATAGAAGTTGGAATGGAGACATCTTCGTGGCCAAATGGTAAGAAATGTTGTAGGCAAAAATGGTCAAACTGAGGAATGTACTCCATTTGGAGGGCTTCTGAGAAGTCAGCTTCCTTAGGATATTGACAAGTGTTCCATTAACTCGTTCTACTGCACCATTTATTTTTGGGTGGTATGGAGTTGACAGAACACCATGCACCCCCATTAATTCATTAAGCTTCTGGAGAATAACTGCAGTGAAATTTGTGCCATTATCCATTAATATAAATTGAGGACATCCATACCAATGAATAACTTGCTCCAATATAAATTTAGCAATTGTTGAGGCTCCTAAGTCCTGAATAGCCCTGGCTTCAACCCATTTCGTCAAGTAATCAATTGCCACAATAATATATTTGGCTTTCACATTGCTAATTGGGAGGGGTCCAACCACATCTATGGATATAGTGTGCCAGGCAAATTTGGGCCAAACAAGCTGGTATGAAGTAGTTTTTTGAAGGGGTTTCCCCCTTGGCACTCTTGGCAAC
The DNA here is from genome assembly GCA_022478985.1 of Massospora cicadina. Lineage (NCBI taxonomy): Eukaryota > Fungi > Entomophthoromycota > Entomophthoromycetes > Entomophthorales > Entomophthoraceae > Massospora > Massospora cicadina. The sequence goes on along the minus strand of JAKSZP010002830.1, from coordinate 77,052 downwards.
AGCTCAAAGTTTCATGGATGTCAAAATGCATTGATTCCCAATAGTAATTTTGCTTGAGCTGCTCCTTTGTTTTCTTAAAGCCTCTGTGGCTGGTGGCCTTATGAGCAGCCAAAATTAGCTCTGCTCAAGCTGAGGGATTTGGAAATATATATTCCTTCCCACAATAACCTTGAATAAGACTTCTTTTTCAGTGTAGGTATCCTTTCTTAATTCAAAGAGAATTTTCTGTACTTGTTCAGGCTCATTGGCAAAAGTTCCATTAACCATCTTCTGAAACAAGGCATCCACAGGCTGACAGAGGGTTGCCACAATGGGCAGATGAGACAAGCAATCTGCATTCTGATGCTTAGCACCAGCCCGGTGCTTGATGGTATAATCATAAGCATGCAGCTTAAGTGCCCAGCGAGCCAAACGTCCTTCTGGCTCCTTCAAGTTGTTAAACCTACTTAGGGATGCATGATCAGTAACCACGGTGAAATGCACTCTATGAAGGAATACTCAGAACTGTTTGTAGGCATATATATAACTGCCAAACATCCCCTTTCTGTCACAGTATAATTTCTTTCATGGGCATTTAGTTTCCAACTAGCATAGGCTACTGGGTGCTCTTTGCCATCTTTTCCAACTTGGGACAAAACGGCTACAATTGCTGTTAATGACGCATCAGTCTGAACAATTTATTCCTGGTCAAAGTCAGGATAGCTCAACACTGGCATGACTAATAGGGCCAAATGAAGCTGGTCAAATGCCTCCTGACAGGCCAAATTCCACTCAAAAGAGACCTTATCCTTAAGTAGATAAAATTAAGGTTCTCCAATTTGAGCAAAGTTGGCAATAAATTGGCAATAATACCTGATCATGCCCAAAAACCTTGAATATCCCGCTTGGATTTGATACTCTTCATCTTAGATATTGCTTCCAATTTATCCAGTTGTGGCCGAAGACCTTCTTTATCAATTACAAACCCAAGGTATTACAGCTGGTCCTTAAAGAATTGATACTTCTGGGGCTTGATCTTTAAGTTTGCAGCTGCTAACCTCTTGAAAACCTCTTCCAGATGATCCAGATGTTCATCAAAGGTATAACTGAATACGTTTATATTATCTATGTATACAAGTACACATGAAAATTTTAGATCGCCCAGTATAGTGTCCATCGCTCTCTGGAAGGTTGATGGAGCATTACAGAGTCCTTTGGGCATCCGCGTTGGTTGAAATAACCCTTCTTGGGTAATAATAGCGCACTTTTCTCGCTCAGCTTCAGGCAGATCAATTTGCCAATACCCACTAATTAAATCCATTGCTGAGAAGAACTTTGCACCCCCAAGCCTGTCTAGGGCATCATCAATACGTGGAAGAGGATAGGAATCCTTTTTGGTAATGTTATTAAGCTTCTGGTAGTCAATAACAACTCTGTTGCTCCCATCTTTCTTTTTTACAATGAGAATTGGGGCAGCCCATGGGCTCTTGGATGGCATCAACATGCCGCAATTAAAAAGTTCCTTAATTTCCTTTGCCACAACTTCTTCAGCAGTTTTTGAACGCCTAATCGGCCTTAATTGGATAGGCAAATGGTCTCCAGTATCAATTGTATGGGTCACTCCTCTTGCACGCCCTAGGTCAAAATCGTCCTTGGCGAATATCTCATGGTATTTCTTGAATAATCCTCAAACTTGGTCTTTTTCCTGATCATTTAGTTCCTCCAAATCAGCCACAGGTATGACATTATGCACATATTCCAACTCATCATCAGGAAGCCCTAGCTCGTCCAGGGTTCCAAAATCATGGTAAGATTCAATCTCCGTTATATGGATCAAATGGAGATAGGCAACCACCTGATGCCTTTTGATAAAAATTGGCCGATTATGCATGTTTGCACAGAGGACACTAATTTCTTGATGTCCAGGAATAATTATCCCAGGCGCCACATTAGGTTCAAGTCAAGTTCAGGACCAAGGTTGAAAAACTTTTCCATAAAGTCCTTCTGGAATTTGAATTGTTAACCCAGTTGGGACTACTGCCTGCATTCTTGAGTCCAGAGTTAGCTCCTTGTTTGCTCGGAGGGTATTCCCTTAGACTCGTGGATTTGCGTTGGCAGGGCCTTGACACAACGCTTCAATTTATGGTATTTGATAGGGATTATTTCATCTTGATAGGCCAGATTAATAAACAGATTAGGTTTCTTTAGTACCAATTTTGCATCTTTAGTATAGTAAATCGGGATGGTTTGGTTCAAAATAGTTAAGGTATTATCCTTATGACTAGTGGCTACTCCATATCTTCTCATAAAATTGGTGCCAATAAGGACCTCATAGTTCTTACTAGGAAAGCTATAGCTGGAGCGGATACTACTATAGACCCAAATCTTATAGGTAAGGCACTATATGCCCCAAGAGCTCTGGTGGTATGTGTTCCTGCAGTGCCATATTCTTGATCATGGGCAACATCTGGGGCTATTCCCAACTTCTTCACCAACTTAGTGCTGATGATATTTAAAGGAGCTCCACTATCAATAATGGCCTGAACATGGACCTTATTGACAGCAATATCGGCATAGGTACACTCAGAGTATGGTTCAGAAGTGTTTATTAAGAGATTAGATTCAGAGTTTCCCGACTCCAAGTGTGATTTGAGGCAAGAACATATGTCAGGGAAATTTTCTGCCAGAGTCTGCATAGGGATTGTGATCTGTACATTCTTTAGGGAGGGCAGGTTATGAGAGCGGGTAGTGTGAGGATCAAGGCCATGGTCCATAATTTGCTTGGCATATGGTTTGGCTACCTCTATTCGGGCCTCTTCTGAGGCTTCACCTGATTTTTGGCCTTTTCAGGATCTAGTTGTAACCATATGCATTGTCGGCCATAATATGATGTAATGAATCTTTGCTAATCAAATCAGACAAAAATTTTGTCAGGATTGGGAGGAATGTTTTCAGTATGATGGGTGGTAGTAGAGCATTTCACCTTTACTCCACCTGCCCTTTTCCTGGATCTGTATCCTTTTCAACTTTGTAAGCCACATTAACTCCTGTTTTCCCATCTATTTGGGCATAACACTTGCTGGCGATGTGTCCTTTTCTACCACAAGAATGGCAAGTGATAGCACTAGATTTGAGACAGTCGAGTTTCTGCTCGTTGGGATTCCCATTTCTTTCTTTATTGTGGCTCATATTACTAATTTTATGTTGAGGGCGCACCTGTTGCGGATTGTTTGGCTGATTTGGCGCATCAAAGCTTCTTGCACAGCGGTGTAAATAGTCCACAAGTCTATTTGTCTCCATATCACGATTAAAAGCAGGAATCATTACTCATTCCAAATCACAATATGGCTTTACAGCATGTTCCATGGCGATTAATGCATCAAATTCAGTCATAATGTTCGATCTGAGGAGTACTTGAGCTTCATGGTAAAATCAATTGGCAAACTCTTTGATAGACTCATTAGGTCTAAACTCGATATTTAAGAGTTCCATCTTTCATGTCAACAGCTTTTTGGGCCCACTGAATTCCTTAATGACGGCCTGTCAGGCCTCGTTTTAAGACCAATCTTCCCTTAAATAAGGCATTAAAAGGTCTACGCTGTGTGAGTCCAGACAATTGATGAGTGCTGTTGCCTTTGCATTATCAGACGCTCCTCTCATGGCCTTCTCAAAAAGCTTCAAGAAGGAGTATACATTGCCTTCTCTATCAAATTTTGGCAAATTGAGTGGTTTGAAGTTGTCTCTGTCTGAGACCCAAACTGGAGAGGCAGTTTCTCTTCTTAATTTTGACTGACTTGGGGAACCTATGAGAAAATGGGATGCTGCAAATGACTTGGAGTGGGCATAGAAGTAAGAACTCATGGAATGGTTCGTGTATTCAATACATCCATCCCATAATCTTCATCTGCCTTGTGATAATCATCTGAATCGCTCAACTCTGTTTTCCAAAATTGGGACTGACATGGCTTCCTAAGCGCACTTTGGCGTGCCTTTAGAGATGCTTCATCATCCTCCCCTCCCCCAAGACTGGTTGCACACTTGCAACTTACAGTCTTAAGATACTCTATTTCCTTGTTAGCTTGAGTGAGATCTTCTTCAGCTAATGTCACTTGGGCCAAAAGTGCCTTCATTTCTTCTGACATTCTAGACATCCTTTTATTAGCAAGCGCCAGTCAACTCTCCATATTGGTTTTCTCCTCAAATAAAATTGTATTATAAGTACAGAGTTCAGAAATACTTGACCACACGTTGCTAATTCGGCCTTAATATCTGAATTATCTGATTGTTCTACTGTAGCAAGAGGTAACTGGGTTAAAGCCTCGATATCTCTCTGGGTAGCTGAAAATTTGGTTCAAATATAATCTTCCAATTTGATATATTTTTCCTCCAACTCTTAAAGGGTTTTTCTTGAATCTTGGCCCTGTTGTAGAAGGTTTTCTGTATTGGCTGCAACATAATGATACTGCGTCTCAAGTCTGATGCAGTGGTTAGTGATATCCTGTTTCCACTGACTTGAGAATCCCAAATTGTTCAGCACTTGTGTAGCTATATTTGGGACGCCTTCATTAAGTTGAGTTACCAACTCATCTATTCAGCCATGGGCTTCTGCTGCAGCTCCAGTGTTTGAAACGATTGCTTTGTGTACTTCTGCAAAGCAAGTATTTAACTTCTCTAATAAGCAAGCGTGGGCTGACCGTTCCTCATCTTGAATATGGTAAGTGTGAGAAAGTTCAAGATTTTGACGTTCAAAGATGTGTTGATCATGCTTAGTAGATGGTTGTACAAAATTAACTAAATATTCATATGTGTTGGCCTGACTCTCCTGAAGTCTTTGGGCAAACCAGCCATGGTGGCTTCTCTATATTTTTGATAAATTTCATTCTTCAGTGCTTGATACTTCATGTTTTAAAATAGACCAAAGCTCAGGTCGATTTTTAAAGAACCAACCTGGTAGCCTCAAAACAGGGTTTCCAGCATTTCCTTGATGTTGGCATGGGTAAACTCGGCTGGATTAGAAGGTAAAGTGGGGCATGTTCCAGTAAATATTAGCTCTAATGAGTACTTGTTCCCCTCCTCATTGTCAGAATGATTTGAGGTAAAATGTTTAATGAACTGAACATCGCTTATTTCCATTTCATTGTCGCTGTACTTTCAGGCAAATTCTGAAAGTTGATCATCCATATTCATATTAAGGTAGTTGTTTTTTCTTTGAGTGAGCACCAAAATGTTAAATTTTGAGCCAATTGTGCAAGCTAAAATAACTTAACAATGAAATTGAGGATATAAACTCACTTTTCAAATGAAACTCCTGCTCATATTTGGGAAGTAGATTCTCCAACAATTCTTGATAATAGTCAAGTAACTCCGGTACACTCACCGTTCTTGAGTCTACTGGAACCAACAAATATGAGACCTTCTGTCTTTGTACAAAATCAGGAAATTATTCCTCTATAATCAGGACTACTTCTCCAGCAGGCAATTATGTATTTCTCTTTGGGAAGAATAAACACACACAACTATCTAATATAGATGTATTGGCAACAGATACAAATATCTGACAGATGACAGATAGATAATTATTAATAAACTAAGTGACAGTAGTTATTAATGATTAATAAAATAGTAAATGATTATTAATTGATGTTTTATTAATTGGCCAGGCTCCAGTATTATATACCTATTGGCATCTCCTGACCAAACTCATCTATTAGATGAGATCATTCATATTATGCCAATCCTCTGCTGGTCATGGCAATAATTATGAAAAAATCCCCGAGTCAACTTGGCCCATTAATTGACTAAAAATAACAATCATTTCAGCCCAATTGAAAGCAATTTTACTCTCATAATTGGGATGACTTTGGGTTTTGAACTCAACATCAAAATCTTCCCAATTAGAGCTACGTCATAACTTGATGTCTAACAATAAATGGAAATACAATATATATGATCATAAAAGATGACACACCCCAATTCAGGACATCAGCAGGCCTCTCAATAGCACTAAGTATGCTCATAATCAGGACATCTATGTTTAAGTGTTAATTATCAATTTCATTAATCAAACCCAACTTCCGCCTTAGTGCATTAAGATTAGTGCACTAATTTAGGAGGTGCAATTTAGTTAATGCCGTGGGACCACCATGCACCCAAGTGGACCCATAATCAGCCATAATATAACTATATCATAGTTATTATTAACTATGATAATTGTGATGATTTAAGTGCAATTGAGGTGATTTTGAAATAAATTTAGGTATGCAGATAAATTGGGAAAGATCAAAGGATCCATCAATGGGACTAATCTATTAGCATTGATGGGTTTTGCAAAGGGTTTATTTTTGAGTCAACCATCAAAATCTAACAAGCCCAAAGAATTCAGATGGTTAGACAAGAAGGAAAAGGTCTGCTACCAATGTGGCAGAAAGGGACATTTTGCCATGAACTGTAAGAAGCCATAGGATCAGATCAACGTGGTCCAGGCCAAAGAGTCAGCAGCCACAAAGGAATTGGGAAAAGGGCCCAGAGCCTAGATGGGGAACAGTCTAGAGCTGCGGAGAAGCCTGTTACTCCTGACATTATGACCAAAGAAATTGATATCAGCAATCTGTTTATAGATGATGAGCAGGATCAGCTGTATCAAGTGGTCAATTTAGATTTAAATGCTGTGACTAGAGCCAGGGCGAAGAGAATTGACACTGAGATAATCAAGGAAGTTGCCCAGCTGTATGCCCAACAACTGGTGGACAAGATTTGAACCGCCAAAAATCCTGAAGAATTTTCTGAAGTCTGATTAGATGAGGCCAATTTGTCAATCCCCCTCAGCACAATAAAGAAATTGTTTCATGATTTAATGGTGCAAATTATTCACACCCTTGATTTGGCAAGTAACGCCGCTATTCACTCAGTAAAACTATATTGCAATACTCCAAGTGTACATATATAGACATACATTTGAATTGAGTAAGAGTGAGGACGATTGTCAACAGCAGAGCGCCCATCAATATTGTCTCAACCAAGCTGGTAAAGAGGATAAAGAAACTCGCTGGACTTGGAACATAAGAAGGAATATGGGACAGCTGGGCTGAACACCACCATCTCCTGTGGAGCGTATATCACGTTGCCACTATGATTTGGGTAATTGGTGGTATCTGCGCCAGCAATAGTTTTGGTGAACCAAAACTATGACATTCTAGTCGGAATGGAGTTTCTATGAAAATATGGAGTTAAATGTAACTTTGAGGATAATACGTTGACCATACTGGGTCAGACGTTATCATTGGTATATCTAAGGATGGTGAAGATTCGCTAAATTGGATAAACAACTCTATCAATCTAATATACAATGACGGCATTGTCTTAATTTGGTACCAATTAGTTGGTAGAAAGTGACACGAAATGCCAGCAGAAATCCTAGAGAACCAGGAAATTCCACTGAGGATCAAGAATGAGAGAACCATACCGCCAGGATCATAGATGATAGTTGACATGGGGTGACATTGGAGATTCCTGAGCTGTTGTATGGGGAGGTTGGAAGCCCCTTGAAGAATTCCAGAGTGGAGCCTTGGGTGGCTCCTGGGATAACAATGCCAGGCCATGGAGAAATTCGAGGTCTTCTAGTGAATTTAAGTGAAAAACTGATGAAGATCAAGAGGAATCAGATCATCTCATTTGTTCATCTGGTTCTGACAGATAAATTGAGAAGATTCCACATTTTTGGGACTCTTGATGAAATGGGATTACCGGCCAGGGCAACTGAAATCATCAAGCTATTAGCTAATCGAGAGCAGCTTGCTGATCTGTTGGAAGGCCTTCAAGAGGAGGTGCTCAGACTATTTGAAAAGTACTGGGAAGTGTTCACTCAGGATGATCATGATTTGGGATGCGCACGAGATGTGATCCGCAATGTTGACACCAGGAATATTTTCTAGTTAAGATGAGACCAATCTGAAAATTGAAGGCTGCCAAAGCAGTAGTGGAGGATGAAATCAGCAAATTAGTGAAGCATGGGCTTCTAGTTCCGTCATCAAGTCCCTGGGTGAGTCCAATTTTGATTGTGAAGAAAAAGGATGGATTCAACCGGGTGGTAAATGACTACCAGAAGCTGAATAAAATTATGAAGAAGGATTTTTATCCCCTACGGAGGATTCAAGATGCACTAGATCATTTATGAGAAGCAAAGTATTTCCCCTTAATGGATCTGATCTCAGGATATTAGCAGATAGACTTGCCAAAAGAAAACCAGGAAAAATGTGCGATTATTACCTCAAAGGGGTTATAACAACTGAAGAGGATGCCCCAGGGTCTATGCAATGTGCCTGCAACGTTTCAGAGGGCCATGGATGCAATATTGGGTGAATTGAAGTTGTCATGCATCCTGGTATACCTGGATGATAAAAAAATGTTCAGTAAGAAGTTTACTGATCACCTACACCACTTGGAAGAAGTATTCGTGTGACTGTCCATGGCTAACCTAAAGATCAAGCAAAGGAAGTGCCACTTCTCTAAGAAAGAGTTGGAATTTCTGGGATTTGTAATCAAGAACAGTGGATTGCAGCAACAAACCAAGAAGATAACAGTCATAGAACGGATGGCTGTGCCAAAGAGTGTCTGAGACATCCAAGTGTTCCTTAGGATGGTTGTATACTATAGAAGAGTTTCTCAGGACTTCGTCTGAATAGCTGAGCCATTATTTAATTTAGTGAAGGATCCAAAAAAGGATTTGTATGGAATGAAGAGGCCCAGGACTCCTTTGATGAGCTACGCTGGTATTTAATAGATTTGCCGATTCTTAAATATCCAAATTTCGATTGGGAGTTTATTATATAAAACCAAAAATTTGTTGATGGCGATTGGCGCCATACTGAGCCAAGTAGACAAACTTGGGGACGAACATCCAGTGGCGTATGTGAGCCAGATACTCTCAGCTGATGAGAGGAACTACACAGTGACTGAGTGGGAATGCATTGTGGTCATTTATGCATGTAAGCAGTTTTGGGTGTACATCCATGGAATGCACTTTAAAGTGGTAATGGACCACTCTTTGCTGCATTGGCTGCACAATTTGAGAGAGCCAGAAGGATGACTGGCCCAATGGGCACTTAAGCTCTAGTCTTATGATTACAAGATTGTCCACTGAGTAGGGGCTTCTCACCAGAATGTGGATGGCTTATTGCGGTTACCAATGGTCCAGATGGTATACCCGCAGGCAGATGAGCCAATCCAGAGAATGATCAACGGAAAAATTGGGAACAAGCCCCGAGAAATCCAAGGTGTGCTTTGGAAAGCGATGAGAAACACTGAGACAATGGATGGCCAAGTATTTAAGATGATCAACGGGAAGTGGTTATTATTTTTGAAGCTGTCAGAAAGACCAGCTATAGTGCAAGCAGCTCACAAGGTTGTTGGGCATGGAGACCTGAGGAAAACAACCAATCATATTCACCAGTACTATTACTGGGAATCCATCAACTACGATGTCATGGATTATCTAGCTTGTTACATGGAGTGCCAGCTGCACAAACCACATAAGAATACAACTGGTTACCAACTGGTCCGTCCTGGATTTGCCTGGCACACGGTGTCCATTAATGTGATGGGACCGCTGATGAAGAGCACAGGAGGAGTCAAGTACATTATAGTTGCTATCAACCATCTGACAAGATGGGTCAAGATGAAGGTTCTAACAAAAGTAGACGCTACCAGTACTGTGAGGTTCATCCTAGATCAAGTAGTATACTGGCATGTATGTCCACAGGTCCTGCTTAGCAATAATGGGACCAACTATATGTCTCATGTGATCCTGAGATTGAATGAGATAATGGGGATCAGAGGAGTCATATAAGTACCTTATTAGCCGGAGATGAATGGACTGGTAGAATGGGTGAATGGAACGCTGTCCATGACGCTGAGGAAGCTGGTCAAAGAAAGAACTTCCACGTGGGGAACATTAATGAGTTCAGTGATGTTCGCCTACAATATAAGTCATCATATGGCGACTATAAAGACACCGTTTGAGTTGTTGTATGGGAGAAAGGCCACGTTACCGCAAATTTTATACCAGTGGTGGAACCTACTTCAGGGATGAGTACCAAGCAATATTTGAACTGACTGATGAATATCCTTATCAATATGCAATTGTAATAATTCAATACAACTTTGAAGAAAAGGATACAAGCAAAATCGACAGATGATAAGAACTGACTGGCCTTAGCAGAATATAGAATAGGGGAAAGAGTTTCCTATTGTAATATGCATAATTTGGAAGAAGAAACAAACTAGATGTGTTGTGGTCAGGTCTGTTTGAAGTGATTGCCAAGACGGCAACTGATGCCTACCCCATCAAGAATCTCTTGGATGGAAGAGTTGGGAATTGAGTCCACACTAAGTATCTGAAGTGACGGATAGATGAAAAAAATAAAAGAGTTCCTGAAGGACCACTAAACCATTAAATTTGGTCATTTCCTGATGATTAGGTCAAGTCTGAAAAAAGGACCTCTGAACCAATCTAGATGGTTTAGTTCAAAAAAGGACCTCTGAACCATAGAAAACTGGCAGGTTTAAGTACCCAGGCCCCAGTTTGGAAAAAAATAAAAATATGGACCGCTGAACTGAAACAAGGTCAAGTCCCGTAGGAAAAAAGAAGAATAAAGATAAAAAATTGATGATAGATATTAAAAAAAAAATTATATACCACATAGAGAAAAAACTAATATAATTTTATAATTTTTATTTTTTATTTATTGTCCTCGATATGGGGATGATTCCGTCTATGTAGCCTCTTGGGGGAGGGAAAATGGATCATGGTAGGAATGAACAGCCTGTCAAAATCGATGTGAGATTGGATGCTAGCAAGGGATAGACCTGCACGAAACCATGTTCTTTAAGCAGACGCAGAGCCTTGTGAGAAAGTGACTAGGGGAAGGGAAATTAAGATGTCAGATGAAGTTTATTGCAAAACCCCAGAGTGGGGAGGAAAGTAACAGTATAAGAAGAGGAAATTGGCAAATAACCCCAAGTAATCCTGATATGAACCAGAGCCAGAAAATTAGTCTTGAGTGCCTGACGATGGGCTTTATCAAGAACACTGGACATATGGGCCAGCAATGAACAAGGGATGTTTGATGGGGGTTGTCAAATCATGCCCCCTATCAATGCCATCAGCAGAAAATACAAATGGGAAGCGCCGGTGAAGAGATAGTCATGCAGGGAGCAAATGGCATTTTGAAAGTGACGAATACAGGCTTCTCAGAAGCTGAAGCTGAAGGAGTGGTGAAACCTGGGAGAGTCTGGAAGTTTCATGGATCAACTTTGAAGAACTTGGCTGGCAAAGCGAAGAGCATAAGTGGCAGTATCCCAATCTAGGATGTTAACAAGATCAGAGGGATTCAGCGCTAGAGTCAAAGCCTCAGTGACTTCAGCCCAGAGTTCAGCGTAGGGGAGCTTGAAGTGAATACTGTTACCAATGGTGAGCTCAGTAACCAGAACAGCGGGTTTGTTATATTGTCCGAGTTGGAGGAGGAACTCAGGAAGCAGGTCCAACCCAGCAAAAAAATGAGCTATAAAGAGCAAATGGCATAATCTCTGGAGCATCTATGACAATGGTCGGTGCATCAGCAAAAGGAGCCAAATCCAGGAGAGTTTCAAAGTCTAACTCTGGAATTGACGTCAGATGAAGAATCAGCTGAGAGTTGTTAAAACAATCGCAAGCCTGGTTTTGGAGGGATTAGTTACCATTTCTGGTAATTGGATGGAAGGATTAGCTGCTGGCGCTAGACTAGGCGTATGAGTCCTGGAAGGACCATAGAAACGTTCTGCTGAGCATCCCAACTCATCTGCTGGAAGAGACGGAGGTCTTGATCAGACAAACTATTCAGAAGCTGCTGGTATCATGACTTGGAATTTGACATATGAGCTGGATGAGAGGGGTGATGTTGGACTTATATGGAAGTTGACATTATGCATACTAAAATCCATTAAGCTCCAATTTTGGAGAAATTAATCTCAAAAATTAATAAAATAAGCTCTCCAAGATAAGAATTAGGAATGACTTGAGCCAAGAGGTTATGAAAGAAATAACAAGGGAGAATGAAAATAAGTATTATTAATTGAGCTGCAAAACAAACATTGACAGCAAGAGTCTCCTGTCTATGAGGAGAAAATAAGGAAATCAAGGACGCTGGACCAAGAATCCTGAATATGACAGCGGGTCATATACCCTGACGGGGGAAAACTGGATCCCAGGACTAATATCATCATGAGTAAATTGATCAGCCTGGTATGACAGTAGATCATGGGGACCGCACTCTGAGTAGATGATAGCAAGGAGGAAGAGGAAGAACGCCGTATGCTGAAGGGCATCCTGAGCAGCGTTGAGTATTGATGAGTGTACTCCGTTTGAGAAAATGAAGTATTTGATTGAGTGTTTGAAGTGGAGTTCCCTACCCAGTCCTTTTCTCGCTGGAAATTTAGGCAAGGGGGGGATGTGTTGGGATTTTTGACCATATTCTCAGCCTGCAAGATTATCTGTAAACGCTAGGGGAATTCCCTAAGACGAATTGAATTAAAATTGGTTGGCCCAAATTTTTGGAGTAACTACGTTTGGGGGATTTTGGGATAATCACCTGGTGTATGAATCAGGGATTGATCTATGTGAATACTTAAGATCTCATTGGGCGGAGTTGCTGACGAAATAGGGGCATCTGATAGTGATTAACTATCAGGTGTACCGATTGGGATTGGTCAGATTTCATCACTGACTGATTGTGCTTAAATAGAAAGTTGCAAGGCGAGTGATTCCACCTGCAACTAGCAAACTAATTTGTTTGGTGCGTGACCTGCCTTAATGGATAATAAGTCCCAATACCTAAGCAGATCGCTAGCCAAATATGGGTGGCTCACTTGGATTGAGAGGAAAAGGTTAGGCACAAATTTTCCAACTCTTTCCGTTTTAGGTCATGAGGATGTCCAATGACAAAATCCTAGCCATAGACGGGAAGACCATCGCTGCCAAGATGAGGATGGGTGATTCAATGGTGACAGCTGCTATTTCATCAAAGAGGTGTCAACCGAGGGTTAGATGACCGAATCCCCACTATAAATTCCCTAGGATTCACTATGTTAAAAACAGGTAATAAAGGAATGATTACAAGAACAGAGTTATATAGTTCTAAGTTATTCATTTAGGATATAGTTTAAAGAGTAAACTATCATCAACTTCCATTGTGCTATTCTGTCTCAAGGATACTATTGCTGTGTGCAATAATTGGAAGACTCTTAGAGAAAAGAGTCTGATCTGAGCGGGGATCTAGAGAAGAAGGAGTCACAATCAGGGATAACTGCTGACTGTGTGTTGGATCAAAGAGACTGTCACCAGGGTATCTCAGCGAAGATCAGGTCAGACAGAACAAGGGAACGAATCCCTACGAGTACAACATCACAAGCATTTAAGTGGGAATATTGCCAGGCGTTGGGCTGACTTATAAGAATTCATACTCAACTACAGATAATAGTCTTCATACTATTATTGATAAACAATCCATTCTACTATACAACGTGATGAAGTGCTTGAGGAAACCGAACCTGTGCAGTAAAAAGGTTACTGAGTTGTAAACTGATAATAACCTGAACTAGTTAATTTTTACAGCATATCAACTTGACTATAGTGATGGGGTGATTTCAGTGAGGTATCATTGAGTAAAAGAGAGAACCCAGCCCCATCCCCAGCAGATAAATGAATATCAGGGGCTGCCTCTCAGAGCTTCTGGACATATATCTATCCCCTCTGGTCAAGTAATGTTGAACACCAAATTAAAGGTAAATTTACCACACAGACTCTATAGAGAATTTATTGGTCCTCATCAGCTTTACAGCTTGAGCCCCAAGTAACTCCAGGTATTATATATCCAGAATATGTGGGTCAAGGTTTTACTTGTGCATCTACAAACAGAACCATTACTAACCTGTTGACATCAAATAGTGACGTATTTGCACTTGTCCCCTGTAGAGGAAGACCTTCAGGTTCACAAGTTTGGGCCGCTGGACAAATTTGGTCTACTGTTGAACCACAGCCCGGCGTAATGACTGTGTACCACGTGATGATTTATGGGGTTATCAGAAGTACATAAGGGTTGAGAGACAGCTTTATTTCAGAATAAAAAGATTCTGGCTGTCGTTGACCATGATTTAGGATGCTCTTGGGGGGTGATCCATATTTTTGAAAGGGGTTCATCCTCCCATAAGGTCATGACTGATCAGCCAATTGAGGGCAGCTGAGGAAGTAGTAGTAGTGGAGATCAATAAGCTGCTGGAGCAAGGGATACTTAAACATTTGAAGTGTCCATGGGCTTTGCCCATCCTGATTTGTAAAAAAGAAGGATGGTGTCGACTGGATGGTAATAGAATAATGGAAGCTCAACAATATCAACAAGTACTAATATCCCTTGTCATAGATTGACAATGTGTTAGATCAATTAGGTGGAGCACAATATTTCTTGGCAATGGAATTGATACCAGGTTATTAGATAATTCAAATTACCCACTGCAGAACAGAAAAAATGCGGCATTAATACATCCAAAGGGATTTTTCAACCAACCTGTATGCCACAAGGGCTGTGTAATGCCCTGGCTACGTTCCAACGGGTAATGAACACCATTCTTGGTGACCTGAAGCTGTCATGCGTCCTTGTGTACCTTGACAATATCAAAGTCTTTTCCTGGACGTTCTCCAATCATCTTGTCCATCTGGATGAGGTCTTCCACCAGCTTGCAAAGGCCACCGTCAAGAAGAAGCTTTTTAACTGTCACTTCTTTAAAGATCAGCTGGAGTATCTAAGGTTTTTAGTAAATGCAACTGGGCTGAAGCATCAACCAGACATTGTGAGGGCTATCTGAAAGATGAATACACCAAACAGTAAGCGTCATATAAAGTATTTTTAGGGATGTTCAGCTAGTACCGCCACTTTATACCCATCTTTAGTTGTATTAGAGATCCGCTGGTTGAATTATTAAAAAAGGATGCCACATTTGAATGGACAGAACGCCATCAATGCTCCTTTGATACACTTCAAATGGCGCTAATCAGCGCAACAGTGTTGCGCTATCAGAACTTTGATAAAGAGTTCATCATTCAAACGGATGCGTTCCTTTTCAGCTACAGAGGTGGTCATATCTAAGAAAAGAATGAAGGGAATGAGTACCCCGTAGTGTACTGCAGTCAGAGCCTGAACAGCCATGAATGCAATTATATTGTGACTGAGCAAGAGTTTTCACAGTAATTTAAGCGTATAATTAATTTTGGATATATTTGCATGAGGTGAAGTTCAAAGTCATAATGGATCATGCTTTATTACGCTGGTTGCAGAACCTTAAAGATTTTAAAGGGCGTCTAGCCCAATGGGCCCTTAGACTGCATGCTTATGACTTTGAGATCCTCCACTGACCTGTAGCAAAACACCAGAATGCTGATTGCTTGTCAAGGCTACCAACGATTGCAGTTATGGCGGATCTGAGTGACATATTGTATTATAATATGCTCAGCGGAAAATATGATGATGAGCCGCCTCAAGTCATAAATGCATTTAATGAAATGAGAACTAATACTTTCCAGTGTAACAAGGAGATATATATACGGATTGGAGACTCAACTGTGAACTTCCCGTGACCCTCAGCACGGCCTAGCATTATCATGAGCGCACATAAGGCAGTTTTACATGAAGACGTGCACAAGATGATGAAATTTTTGCGTCCATGGTATTATTGGGAAAGCATAAATTATGACATGATTGAAACCATTTCCTGCTACCACCAGTGCCAAATTTATAGCTGTTCTGACAGAAGACTTCCTATCAGTTAGTGAAACCCACTTTTCATGGCATATGGTTTCCCTTGATATCGTTGGCCCTAAGCCAATGGGAGCTAACAGGTCCAAGTACATTATGGTAACGATTGACCACTTGACCAGGTAGGATGAATCCAGGAAAACACAGGATTTGGGGCGGTCACAGTGACCAATTTTGGTATGGATTGTATAATTTCAGTGAAACGGCTGCCTTCAATTTTACCTTACTGAAAACGGAACCAACTTCACCTCTCACATTTTACCTAAGTTCAAAGAATTGATGGCCATCCACGGAGTGCTAATAACCCCATAT
Organism: Massospora cicadina; assembly: GCA_022478985.1. NCBI lineage: Eukaryota > Fungi > Entomophthoromycota > Entomophthoromycetes > Entomophthorales > Entomophthoraceae > Massospora > Massospora cicadina. The sequence goes on along the minus strand of JAKSZP010002830.1, from coordinate 60,922 downwards.
CACCCTGAGTCTAATGGTATTGTCAAGAGAGTTAATGGAACTTTGGTGAACATACTCCAGAAGTTGGTAATGTATCACCCTTCTGATTGGAGCTCTCTCCTTTCCACCGCCATATTTGCCTGTAATTGGCTACCATTCCGCCATGGGAAGAGCCCCTTTCTGCTACTAGATAGATGCCAACCTGCCCTTCCAGCTCTGCTTTATACGTGCGTAGAAGATACCAGCAGAATGGATCCCCATCATTATTTGGTAACTTAGCGGACACGTTGATCAAGTTGCAAACTGAAGCGTACTCATTCATTTTAGCCAAGAAAATCAAGAATCAGGCTGCCAATCAGATATGGCATAGAAAGTTGGCTCAGTTCAAAGATGGCGATATGGTTCTATTCCATGATCAGCATGGTTTCATGTGGAAACACAAGTTTGCCAGTATTTAGATTAGTCTGTTCAAAGTTATTGAGAAAACAGGTGTCATCGCATATACCATCAAGGACCCCATGAGCAGTCAGATTATTAACCAAGTGCATGCATTGTTCCTCCAATTGTATAAGCAATAGGAGACTTATCATTTAGTCAATGGGGATATAGTCAAGATTCAGATATGAATGGATGATAAGCCTAAAATGTCCATCTCGGATTTATATAATCTGCCAACAATATCTATAGAGTACAAGTAATTCTACGCCTTGTGATGAGGCGAAATTAGGTCCAAACAGATGGTTATTGGATTGCTTTCAAATATAACGATTATGAGATGTCAATGCACTACGAATATTTGGTAAATTGCTTCAAACTAAGTATATTTTGTATTAAATAATTGGTGAGCTCTGATGGAAGCAATAAAAATAGATGGAACGAATAGTCTATATACAATGGTGATATTGACTAAAGTTTTTGAGATATAAGTGATACCAGAGAAATGAAGGAGGAGGATTGTTATTAGTAAGGAAAATGCGGAGCAGCGAGGATCCTCTAATTATTAAAATAAATAAAGAAGAGTTATTGGGGCAATTTCTCCATATTATTATTTATTTATTTGAGTGTGCTCTGAGGACTGAAAATCTCCATATCGTCCATTCTATTGCTCAGTGGGATCAACCCTGTGCAAAAACCCTACAGTGTATCTAAACAATTATCCAAATTTAAGCAAATGGAATTAACTGTGACTGAGTGGGAGTGCTTAGTGGTGATATATGAATATGAATAGTCTAAGGTATACCTCCACAGGGTTGAATTTCAAGTGGTAACTGATCATGCATCTTTGCGTTGGCTGCAAAATCTCACTGAACCTGAAGGAAGGCTCATGTGATGGGCGTTGAAGCTCCAAGTGTATAAATAGAGATCATACACTAACTGGGAGCGAAACAGCAAAATTCAGACTGTCTTTCATGGCTACCAACATTCGCCATTACGGTGAATTTGACTAATATTATGTATGAGAAGATTGTGGTGGGCAAATACTATGATGAGCTGCCCAAAGCGATCAAAGTGCTAGATGGGCTTAGACAAGATACCTTTTTATGCAACGAGGAACTATATAAGCATTTTGAGGAATTGACGCTGTTTCCCTAACCATATGCTATACAAGCAATCATTATGTGTGCATATCGGGTAGTTGGCATGGTAGGTTGTGGAAAATGTTGGAGTTCTTACAACCCCACTACTATTGAGAGAGCATGCATTATGATATGTAGATGGTGGGTTGCTATCATGAGCGCCGAGTGGAGCGACCTTTTCACAAGAAGACCACATACCAGCTGGTTAAGCCCTGGTTCACTGGCATACTATTTCTCTTGATGTGGTGGGGTCTTTTCCAACTGGTGTGAACCAATCTAAGTACATAATCATAGCAATTGATCATTTGAATAGATGGACAGAAGTCAGGGCGATTATTGATTTAAGGGCTGTCACCATCACCAAGTTCATCATGTAGTTTGTAATACAGCGACATGGCTGTCCACAATTCATCCTAATGGACAATGGAACCAATTTCACTATGCATATCCTGCCCAAGTTGAACGAACTGATGGCAATATGCGGGGTCTTAACTACATCCTACCATATGGAATCCAATGGAATGGTGGAACAGGTCAACGGAACGTTGGTAAACATATTTCATAAGCTTGTGAAAGATAAACCCTTGGAATGTAGTAACCTCTTGCCCACAGCTGTCTTTGCATGTAATATTGGCTACCACTCATCCACTGTCAGGCAAACAGCATGTTAGAATTAACCAGCCTGCCAGCCTAGGTGTCAGGGCACCCAAAAGGTAAACCAGAATGCCAAAGGCACTGCTGCTTTATGACAGATATGAAACAGAAAGAAGTTTTGCCAATAATTTTCAATGAGTCACAATCTCATACAGACACATAATGAAGGACCAGAAAAGTACGGACATAAACCCCAAGGGGTGTTGGAGCGCCAGCGGAAAGGGAGGTTTATTTTAAATGTAAAAAAATAAAGTTGGGGAAAGGATTTTTTTAAAAAATAAAGGAAGAAAATCGACCAACAATTTTCTCAGTGCAATGCAACTGATTAAATAGTTGTTGATTGATGCAGGAATAATATGAGATTGAGTCCCTCAAGTTTGACCTAACCGGTGAACTATCTGGGGAAGGGACAGATAAGCTCAATAGGAACTGACATTAAAGGATTTGGTGGTAGGATGAGTTGCTGTCAGTTTAACCTCGAATGTCCAAACCAAGGCTCAACTGCAATTGCAGCAGTTGGTGTGATGGCATTTGGCCTGATGAACAATGGGAATTCCCCAGGGTCACCTAACGTAGGGGCGGTCCCAATTGGTTGGAAGCATGATCAGGATGCCCAACCCGCCCATGCCCAGTTGCTGGGCCATTCATTCAGTCAACAGAGTTGCATTGGCCACAACTCCCAATTTTCCAGATGGAAGCTTCAAACTATCATCTATGGTGTCTGATGATGCTACCTGCACATCAGGGATCATCCCCGATGATTTTGAGAGGAGGTTAGTTTTGGCAATCGCTCTGCTGGCCAAATAAAAACTATCATCAATTCCGCCCAATAATTTAATCTTGGTCCCTCTTTGATTATGAGGTTTCTGATCGTTGGGCTTTATTTCCATCAGTTTTCAGACCAGTCAACTTTAATTCAGTGATCTTAACAGATTTCCTTAATCCAGCTAATGAGTTCAGCCAGGTGAGCGAGGGTACTGTGGGAGGGATCTAAAGAGGGAGAGCTGTTACCCAGCGCTTGTCTACCATGTGGGTGAGGTCACCCTGGGTGACGAGGGGTACAGCTGCCCTCTTAGGCCCCATTTTACTTGGAAACAGGAAGAGCGACTGATATATGCACGGGGGATGTTCCCCTGGACTTACATCCACCAGCAAGAGTCTTTTCCACCTGCTCTATGGTAGACATCTAGCTTTACCTGCCTTGCTTTACTCATGTGTGGATGATATTGGCAGCATGGAACTGCAGCGTTATTTGACCAATCTAATGGAGACACTGGTCAAACTACAAACAGAAGCATATTCTACCAGTTTGGTTAAGTAGACTTGTGATCAGGTGGTTGACCAGAGTAGACATAGTGGACTTGTGCAGTTCACCGTAGAAGATCATGTCTTGTTACACGACTAACATGGATTTAGACGGAAAAACAAGCTGGCTAACATTTGGACTGGGCCGTTTGAAAAATCAGGAAGACTGGTATCAATGCCTACATTATTAAGGAACCAGCAGGTGGCGATTATCAATCAAGTTCACATGAAGTTCCTCTGAGCATACAAGCAATAGGAGCTTATCAACCAGTTAAAAAAAGGGGGGATAAAGTCGAGAAATTGACATGACTGGATGATAAGCTATATATTCTGACTGATTGTAAATCAGAGTCAAGATGATACTTGAGATTGAGCGAAAATTATAATTAATTGAAGCAAATTGATCATGGTATTGATATTTTGGCTAATTGAGGGAGTTCTGCTGAAACCTCAAGATAGACAAAAATTTTTAAATTAGAGCGAATGGGAGATTACTAAGTAGAAGGGTAAAATCACCCAAGAATTCTGAGATAAGGGTTTAGAGGAAGAATGAGTGAAAGGGGTTTTGGAGTAGTACACAGATAGGTTCTACGATTTTATATTATAACAAAAGTGGCAATTGGGGCGATTACTCCATATCTTATATATTAGTTTTTATTAGGGATTAGCAATATGCATATCATCCATTCCGTTGCTCAGTGGTAAATATCCTGTGCAACCAGCTCAGCGGATTTAACCTGCATCACCAAAAAGTTAACAGTAGCATTGCCTCTTATTGTCTACTAAGTGGTGATTGAAGGAACAATCGACCATCAAAAAGTAAGGTACATCCTTCCCTGCTTGTGCCGTATAGCTCCAGAAATATTGGTTCTCAATATGGTCAACCTCAGCATCTGGGTGGAGGTTAAAAAAGCGCTTATTGGAGATTTTGGCTCCATGCAGAGTTTAAAGAGGAAGAAACAGGCCTTTATGCGTCTCACCATGAAAAAGGAAGAATCTCTTGCTAATTTTATTGATCAATTTATTGTGGAGCTCAGCTCTTAATGATCAAAAAATGCTACCTCTTGATGATGCTCTTGCGGCCATTCTAACTGGCTTAGCTTCTCACCTTACTATAGCCCATCATCTTATCTCCATTAAACGTCACTTCCAAACTATTTGTGATATAAAAGAGACTCTTATTGAGGTTGCAAGTATTTTATAATGCTGAAGCTACTTCAGTGTTGGGTCAAATCCCCCGGTTCTGACCATTGAGGAATTTTTAACTGAAGCCCTTAAAGGAGGCTATGTTGACCCCTATGCTGGTTACTACTATGAACCCAGCACTTATGGTGCAGCTCAAACCTGATCTTCCTTCGACCAACCAACCTGAGGTTCTCAAGTTAGTAAGTCAGAGTGCATCTTTTCTAATGAGTCAATGCTTGTGGCTCTACCCTGCCACCAAGATCAGCTTTGCCATCCAATAAGCCTCCCTAAGTGGTCCCAAAGCCTGCTCATAAGCTTAAGCCACTCTCTTAGGTGAAATTCGCACACCAACAATTTGTTTAAGGACCAGGTCACTAAAGCCAAACCACTTTTCCCAAGGCTTGCAACCACCGATTAACCCAAAGCTGGCGTAGTTATAGTATCCACCTCCACGACGCTATCTCCTCCAGCCAACTCTAATTCAAAACATGTAGAAACGAGGCAGCCCAAACCCCTTCTTTGAAGGTCGAAAAATGAGATGTGACAATTCCAACTCCTCCCCCAAAAAATAAGGTGGAGGAGCAACCTTAGGACCTATCCTTCCATAGGGTAAGCCATGAACCTATCTCACACCCTATGGGCTCCTTAACATGCATTGAAAACACCACAGATGATGAATCTGTAGGGGGTTGTGAGATTTGGGTCATTGTGTTTAAGAAGCCCTTGTGAAGTGGAGCTCCTGAAAGGTTAAGCCCTGAGAGAGTGGTTAATGCTAGGATACCCCACATAACTTATCTTTATCAAGTTCTGAGCGGTCTGGAAGTTATTGACACTGCTAGTGACGCCTACCAGATTATTGCCTTACTAATCCGATTCATTCAGAGTTTTAAACCCTGTAGTCTATCCAGGAGAAACACTCTGAGACTGAAAAAAGACTAGCTTCCACTCTCCGGCTAAAGGAGGTCCTATCTCTTTCCCCAACTTGGGTGGAACCTTAACAAATGTGGAGGTTGTTGTTAACAGAGTATGGGTCATAGCTATCCTTGACACTGGATCCCCTGTGAATATTGTGTCCTAAAAACTTGTTAAAAAGATTAAGCTGGCCCCTGACCTTGACTAACCCAAGAGTTTTGTACTGCTGGTCCCTCAGAACATGTGCTATTGGGCATACTCTCCTTTGCCCATCTGATTTAGAAAATTCACCTTGTCAGCCCTTGCAGTGGCCTTAGCTAACAATACCTACAATCTATTTATTGGTACAAAGTTTATGCTAGATTGCGAAGGGATCATTAACCTAAAGCAGGAATATCTCTTTTTGCTTAGCTACGAGGTCCCTCTGATTCTGACCAACAATGAGCTTAACAAGAAAATGCTTGCACAGTGGATATTTCTACTCTGCCTTATCCCTGTACTACACCACGGCAGAAAATACAAAATGTTGCCTCCATCAGTGGACGCCCTGGATGGTTTCCCTTCCTATGCGTATAAATAGATAGTAATCAAGGCGGGTGAAAAAAGGTAGTTGCCACGAATATTACAATTCAAATCCTCCAAACCTGTCTATTGCATCTAATCAGCATTGATGGAGTTAGCCCTCTTGAGCCTAGACTATTCCAGGCGTGTTAGACTTAGCTTTTCAGCGACCAATCAATCACCTTTTGGGGAATCTCACCAAGAAGGACATGGTCATCAAGAAGCATCAGGAGATTGGAAGAGGACTTCTGGTCCCTATTGAGGACATTAAACATGTTCACTGTATCAGGTCTATGGTTGATATAGGGTTACCCGCAGACCAATCGCTATGCACTCTTCCTACTGTTCATATTTCTGATGAACTAACCCCCAATGAGCTTGATAAGGTCAACAACTTACTGGAATCCAATAGAGACATCTTCTCTAACTATGAAACTGACTATGGGCACATGAAGGGTTGGACGTATACCATTGACGTTGAGGATGCTCATCCCATCTGATCTAAACCCTACTGTAAATCATTAGTTGATGAATTAAAGATGCTGATGGAGCTAAAACATTTGATGGACGCTGGGTTGCTGGTACCTTCCCAAAGTCTTTGGTTATCCCCGCTTTTGCTGATAAGGAAGATAAATGGAGGCCATTGGGTAGTTATAGACTACTGTAAACTGAACAACCTCACCAAAAAGAACATTTATTCTAACCCCCTCATTGATGACGCCCTAGGTCAACTATCCAGCTCTAACTTTTCTGCCTTGGATCTGGGTAGCGGTTATTGGCAAATGGTTTTCTCTCCCCAAGATAAAAAATGACCTCTTATTTGTAGTAAGGGTCTTTTTCAGCCTACCCAATTACCTCAAGAGTTATGCAATGGCTCCGCAACTTTCCAGTGGGCCATGGAACATATCTTGAAGGACTTGAAGTTAAGTTGCATAATCGTTTATCTTGATGAAATCATGGTTTCTCAAAGAACTTCAACAAACATCTTACCTGAAGGCAGTGTTTCAAAGCCTATGTGAGGCCAACATAAAGTTAAAGCCTTCAAGTGAACATTTTTCCAGAGGAAATTATTTTCCTTAGACACGCCATCTCACAGGATGTGATTCAACATTTTTAAGAAAGGATGAGGCTATATCCAAAATGCTTTCCCAAAAACACTGTGAGATATCCAGGTATTATTGGGTATGATGGGGTATTACTACCAATTTAACTCAAGTTCACCCCAGCTGAGTGAGCCTCTTGTATGGCTATTATCTAAAAACGTCCTTTTTCATTGGGGAGATGAACAAATGGTCGCCTTCAAGACGCTAAAGCAGTTGTTAAAAAAGCGCCCTATCCTGCACCACCCTGATTATAATAAACCTTTCATTTTATTTACCAATGCCTCTGACTACGCTGTTGGGGCCATTCTGGCGCAATTGGATGATAATGGCTGGATCACCTTCTCTTCTATTTCAGTGTAGGAATCCAGAAAATATCTACTCGCTGATGCTTATTGCCTGCTGGATTCCACAAAGTTTGTAGATAAAATAAATATGAGGCACTAATAAAATTGGATTCTTTATAAAACTTTATTATTAGTGCAATAAAAGTGACAGAATGACCCCCCTTAACATCTGATCATTTAATACTTAAACTGTTTTGAGGGTCAAGGAAAATTCAATCTTGGGTTTGGAATAGCTTAGCCTAGTCCAAATTAGATAATATGGGGGAGCATCCTATCGAAGCTTGAGATACTCGCTTCATCTTGGCTGAACAATGGCAGGAAAATTGTTATTGGTTAAAACGTACCTGTGAGGTAACGATTTAATAAGCTATAGACAATACCCATTCAAGAAATTTATTGCACCTTGGGGCCCCCACCAAGCCTATATAAGGGGTGTTCCCTGCGTAGGTGCTTTAAAGGACCTGTTTGTGGTTGGGAAAGTACCTTCTGATGCTCATCCCACGGTCTGTAGAGTAATCAGAGTAATCCAACTGCTCAATTTTATGTTTTTTGCCCGTGCGGGATTTTTAAAGGGTTTTATCCTTGATTAACAGGGTTCCACGGAGAATCATCCAGGGTCTTTTGGCTGATACCAGCGTTAAAATTATTTTAATTGATTGGAACATCATTGCAAACTTGCAAATGGCCGACATACCCCTTTTTGGCGGGTTTTGACCCAAAACATTCTTCTGCAACTGGGAGGGCAAATGTTCAACATCATCCCCCTCAAGAACGTTAGGGGGAGAATAGGGCTGTAGTAATCAGCCGTGTACATGATTGATGATAATCCCAATAGACATAAACTATATAGAGTACTTGTTTCCTCTCTTGTAGGTGATGGTAAAAGGACCCTCCCAAATTGATCCAAGTTTGCTGCTTCTAGGAGTGATGCAGTTATGGTAGTTTAATACCATGTCAGATACTTGGAATGTAGGCAGGGGGTTCAGAGCTCATTTGCAGCCTGTCCTTCTTTAGTCTCCATTTTTCGCTAAGTTAGTCATAGCCTCATATTGAAGCTGTATGATGCACTGAGCCAATCTTCTCATGGCTTTCTCGGGTTCCTAAGTTCTAGAAGAAAGTATATCTTTAGCTAAGAGGGATTATATTCCTGTTCCCGCCCATACAAGACACAGAATGGGGACATTTTAAAGATCCAGTGATAACAAATCTGGTAGGCCATAAGGGAACTGGGTAAGAATTAATCCCAGTGAAGAGGATCAGAGGAGACCATCTTTTGTAAGATGGAAAATAAGGCTCCATTTGCTCTTTCCACAGTCCCATTAGTGGAGGGATTATATGGAGCTGAGAATAGTTGTTGGGCTCCCATGGATGTGGCTAGTATTTTAACTACTCTAGAGATGAAGTTTCTATCATCATTGCAGAATAGTACTTGGGGACAGCCATGTCAAGTGAAACTGTTTTGATGTAAAAACGTGGCTATGGTCTTGGTCGTTTGGGCAGGGAGAGCTGCAGCTACCACCCACTTAGTGAAGAGGTCAATAGCTACTATAATAAATTTGTTTCCACTAGTAGTCTGAGGAAGGGACCTAATACATCTGAACTTATGGTTTGGAACGGTTGTAGTGGGGTAAAAGGTTGATATTGGTACCTAGTCTTAAAACTGGGGGTTGCTTTTTACACGTAAGGCAAGCTTCCAAGATATCAACAATTGATTTCATTATTCCATCCCAGTAGTACAGATTCTTAATCGACTCTTAAGTTTTTTTGCCCCTCCATGACCTATGGTGGAGTGAGCTTCTAGAATAGCAGGTACGCGTTCCAAGGGCCACAGGTAAGGCAGCCATTTTGCCCTCAACTGCTTATACAACTTCCCGTTTCCACTTTGGTGTTATGGGAGTGCCAGGATAACATTTTCTGTACAGATTCATCCTCATCCTCCCAGTCATTGGGGGTCATTAAGAGGTCATGTAACCTCTCCGCCTCACTATTATCCAAGTGAAGAACAGATAGCCAAGTCAACCCATCAACTTTCATGTGACAGGTTCCAGCACAGTGATAGATCTTCATGTCATAATGCTGGAGCTTTAGAGCCCAGCGAGCTAGCCGGCCAGTAGGATCCTTCATATTCTGCAACCATTTTAGGGAATCATGGATTGTATCAATAGTGAAGGCGGTCCCATATAGAAAAGGGCGGTAATAATTAACAGCTAAAAGTATGTCAAGGCACTCCTTCTCAGTTATACTGTAGTTGCATTCCACTTTTGATAGCATCTTACTGAAGTAGGATACTGGATGCTCTACACCATTTTCATATAATTGATCTAAGATGGCCCCAACGGCATAGTCTGAAGCTTCAGTAAACAGGATAAATGGTTTATTGTAATTGGGACGACTCAGAATAAAACGTTGTTGTAGCAGTTGTTTCAATGTCTTGAAAGCGGCCTTCTGTTCAGCGCCCCAATAGACAAAGGTGTTCTTAGTCAATAGGAGAACGAGAGTTTGCTGAGCTGGGAAAACTTGGGGATAAATTGATGGAAATACCCCATCATCCCCAGGAATAACTGAATATACCATAGATTTTTAGGGGAAGGCGTTTTTGAAATTTCTTTAACCTTATTTTGCTTGAGTTGGATTCCTTCTCAAGAACTGGGATGTCCAAGGAAATCCAATTTCCTTTGGAAGAAGGTACACTTTGAAGGCTTTAACATAGTATTTGACTTGCGTAACCATTGAAACACCTCCTTCAGGTGATCAAAATGTTCTTTAAAGGTTTGTGAGAGCACTGTGATATCATCAAAGTAAACGATTATACAACTTAACTTAATATACTATAAGATATGGTCCGTGGCCCGCTGGAAATTTGTGGAGCCGCTGCATAACCCTTGAGGTAGTTGGATAGGTTGGAATAAACCCTCGTTGCAAATCAGAGCGCATTTCTCCTGATCTTATGAGAGAGGTCCACCTACTAATATCCGCTAGTTAGGTCAATGAATGAGAAGAAAGATTCTGAGAGCTGTGCTAGAGCATCATTAATGCGAGGGATGGGATAGCTATCCTTCTTTGTAAGGTTTTTTAACCGGTGGTAGCCCATCACAACCCAATGACCGCCATTTTTTTTTCTTATAAGAAAGAGAGGGACCAACCTGGGACTTTGCAAAGGTATCAGTAAGTCAACGTTTTCTAGATGTTTATGCTCCATCCTCATCTGTTGCTCCTCAACTTTTGAATTACGATAAGGTTTAAATAAGAAGGGACTAGAATCCACAACATCAACAGTATGACTCCAACCCTTCATTTGACCATAATCAGTCTCCATTTTAGATAATATGTCGGTGTAAGACTCCAATAAACTATTGACTTTATATAGCTCTGAAGGGGTTAGATCATCGTAGAGATGAACAAGGGGCAATGTACATAATGATTTGTCAGCAGGTATTCCCATGTCTGACATAGACCCAATGCAGTGGACCTGGTTAATATCTTTAACTGGGATCAGCAGACCTTTCCAAATATTCTGGTGTATCTTTATGATTTATTCCTTACTTTTAAATTCACCAGTATAATACTGATAGAACGTTGGTAGGCAGGATCTAGGATGCCTGGTAATACTCGAGGGTCTAAGGGACTGATTCCATCAATTCTAGTTATGTGCAGAAAGCAGTTGTGGGGGATTTGCAGGGTAATCTTGGTGCCAATCACCCTTTGTTCACCCTCTTTAATCAACACCTCTTCGGCTGATTAAAATGGAATTATCTCAAGAGCTTCCACTGATTCAGGAACCATCTTAATATTCCAGCCTGCCATCATGTAGCGTAAGGATAAGGCGAGAAAGGATACTCAACTGTGCAAACATATTATTTTTTATTAATGCTTTGTGGTCCAAAATCAGGGGAACCTCGTAGTTAATCATGGAGATTTAGCCCTGCTTCAGATTGGCAATCCTGGCATACTTGAATATAAACTGGGTATCATTGAGCATGCCATAGGTGTTATTGGCTAAGACCACCGGAGGGCCAAGAAAAGGAGTTTCCCAAATCAGATGGGTAAAGATAAGCCAAAAAAGCGCGAGTTTTGGACAGACCAGCAGTGCCAAACTCCTGAGTATAGTCAAGGTCAGGGGGCAACTTAGTATTTTCATAATCTTGGATGATACAACGTTCACAGGGGATCCAGTGTCAAGGATAGCAACAACTCGTACACTATTAATAACAACCTCCATTTTTGTTAAGGTTCCACCCAAGTTGGTGGAAGAGCGAGGACCTCCTTCAGCTGGAGAGTAGAAGAAAGGATTTTGGCAGTTTCAGGGAATTTATACCGGATAGACTTCAGTGTATACACTCTCTGAGTGGATTGTATCATTGTAGAAATGAGCTAGTCAGCATCACTGGCGGTATCAACAACCTCCAGGTCTCTCAGCACCTGATAAAGATATGTTTTGCAGGGTATCCTAGCCATATCCAATCTTTCTTGGTTTAACCTGTCGAACCTCCACTTCACCTGGGGCTCCTAAAACATAATGACCCACATCGTCACCACCCCCTACAGATTCATCATCTGTGGGATTTTCAATGCACATCATAGGGTCCCTAGGAAGATGGGTAGTTTCAGGGAAGTCCTTGTTGCAAGAGAGGCCCTGAGGCTGCTCCTCAACTCTAATCACTTTTGGAGAAAGAATTCTATTTGCCATGGCGCTATGTCCGACCTTTAGAGTATTGATTTTGACTGCCCCATGGCTACAGGTTTTGGATTAGAATTAGATGGAGAAGATAGCGTTGTAGAAGTGGACGCTCTAACTACAACAGCTTTATGTCTATCAGCGGCTGTAAGCCTTGGGGAAACAGACATTTTAGCTTTTGTGACCTGGTCATTTAACTTATTATTGGGGAAAGCAACCATCACCTTAAAGAGGGGTTTACGCTTAGGAGCAGGCGTTGAGTCCAATTGGAGTGGCTCATTGTCTGATAATAGGTGATCTTGGTGAAAAAATGGGAACAGAAAGTGCGGCCCCATTGATGTGGATGTACTCTGACTTACTGGCTTTGGAACCTCGAGTTTTTGAGCGGAGGAAAATCATGTTTGAGCTGCACCGCAGGTGCTAGGGTCAGAGTAGTAACCAGAGTAGGGGGGCCCATAGGGATCATCATAGCCTCCTTCAGTGGGTCTACGGGTGAATAATTCTCAATGTTCAAATCTGGGAAGATGTCCCAACACCAGAAGTAGCTTCAGCGTTATACATATCTGCAACCTCCATAAGAGCATCCTTGATATCTCGGATAGTCTGGAGGTGGAGCGTTACAGAGATAAGATGCCAAGCTACAAAAGGGTGAGACGTCAACCCGCTCAGAATGGCAGCAATGATGTCGTCAAGAGGCAGCATTTTTACAAGAATCAGAGTTTGAGCTTTCTTATAGAACTACTCCACAAAAGAGGCGATAAATTCTCCCTCTTGCAAGCTAAGGTTACCTAAAGGCCTGTTTTTGTCGTTGTAAACTCTGCTGGGAGTCAAATTCATCAATAATCGCTTGTATAACCTCTAAAAAAGGAAGAGTTTGATCATAGTGGGAACCATTACTTCTTAAGCTAGGTGACTAAAGCAAGGAAGGATGTACTAGGTTTGTTGGTCAATTGCTCCTTCCATAGCAGATTCATTAATGAAAAGAAAGGAGGCAATACTGCCTTCACCCAGGTTGAGCTTATCTCTGAGAAGGGATCTTGGAATAGAGTGCTTCTCAAGCCTTTTGAGGTGAGACAACGCACTGGCTAGCTGGTATTCCAAAGTGGCTAGCCTAGGGTTATTTTCAACGTGAAAGTTTAAAGAATTAAATGCCCTACATCTCCATTTGTTTAAACTTTTTTTTTTGGTGTATAGATGCTCCTGTATTGAGCACTACTTGTTGGATTTTTAGGCGGGGAAGATGCTCACTGGTGCCTGTATTATCTAATTTCTAACATTTTAATTTAGGGAAATTCTTCCCCACTCATAATGGAAAACAGAACACTATTTTAAGCTAAAAGGGTGGGTTTTTGTAAGTAATATTAGATGTTGTAATGGGGTGAAAAGAAACCCTGTTACAATCTACTGCTTAGTATTTAAATTAACTCAGGGCTTGAACCAATATAGGCATAAATTAAATATTAGCTTTGAGCCTATTTTAGGAAGTATAGGTTGTTGACCTATCAGAGCATTCAAACTCACCTCGCTTTGCTGAACTGGCTGATGGAGGGTGAATAGTAGGCAAGAAAAACCTATGGGGTAATAATTTAGTATATTTTATCCAATCCTCATGAGAGAAAATAGTTGCACCTTGGGGGACCTCCACCAAGCTTATAAAAGGGGGGTCTCCGCTTAGGTTTTGGAATTGAACTAGAAATGGGCCAGGGAGGAAACTCCAATGGACTCCCGTAATTATGCTGCATGTTCAGTGCAATCTGACTGCCCAAACCCGAGCTATTTGCCTGAGTAGTATTAAAAAAGTGTTACACCAATTTGAGAGGTTCCACCGAGAATTGGCCAGGGTCTTTTGGCCGCTTTTTTCATCATTATCAGGTAAATCACTCTTTTTACAATATTGGAATTGTAATTGTCTGACATAGACCATTCTGGCATAATTTGATGCTAATGGCGTGGATCAATCGTTCTCCTATTTCAGTAAGACATTATCTAAGGCTGAACGCATTCATAACATCACTGAGAAGGAGTACTTTGCAGTCCTGCTGAATGTAAAATTTTATCGCCCTATCTTAAATAGGACTTTTTTTACTGTGGTCACTAACCACGTCTCCCTGAAGTGGTTACAAGATATGAAGGATCCCATTGGGTAGTTGGCTCACTGGACTTAAAAGCTCCAACCCTACAATATGAAAATTGAGCACTGAGCTGGAACCTGCCATATGAACATTGACGGCTTGACTCATCTGCCTATCCTTCACTTGGATAGCGTTTGAAGCTGAGAGGCTGCATGACCTTCTTTGTACTCCTGACGCCTGGGAAGATGAGATTGAACCTGTCAGGAAAACATTAGCTCGGCCCTCCTGCAACACCAAGGTGGAAAGTGGGAAGTTGTATAAGAAAGTAGGGGTGAAGTGGTTGCCCTGTCTCCGACCATCAGAGCGAGTACCCACGATCTTGGAGTCCCATACCATTCTAGGGCATAGCGGAGTATACAAACATATGAGTTTGTAAAAGAGCGATACTACTGGGAGGGAGTCATGGAGACAATAACTGAAGTCCTGAATGCCTGTCTGACCTTCAAAAAGCAATCTAACTACAAGACCAGGTATCAGTATCAACCCACTACGCCTCAACAACCCTTTCAAACCATAAGTTTAGATGTGGTAAGCCCTTTACCCCAGACCAATGGGGAGAAATTGTACATCTTAGTAGGCATAGACCACTTTATAAGTGGGTTGAGGCTGTAGCTCTTCCTGCTCAAACAGCCAAAGCCATGGCATTGTCCTTCATCAATATAAATTTGCTCACCGTGGTTTTCCTCAGGTCTTTCTCTGTGACAATGGGAAAATTTTTTACCTCCAGAGTGGTGAAGATCCTCGCTTTCTACATGGGAACGCAACATCTTTTCTTGGTCCCATACAACCCCTTAACCAATGGTACTGTGGAAAGAGTTTAATGGAACCCTGGTCTTTATTTTATCGAAAATGGCCACTTCAGACCCTCTTCACTGGGATCTTTATTTACCCAGTGCCCTCATGGCCTATTATATCAGCTATCATCAGATCATTAAAATGTCACCTTTCTATATTTTGTATTGTTGAGAACCCAGGGTGCCAGCATTTATAGCTAAAGATATTTTCCCTGATAGAACTGATCCTAAGCAGGTTATGAAAAAGTTGGCCCAACGCATCATCCAGTTGCAACCAGAGGCGATGAACAACTTGGGAAAGACTGTCACCAAAGAGGATCAAGAATCTAATGGGCTCCGACCTCCTCTACCTTCCTTCCGATTTTCAGACTTGATGCTATACTACCATAATTGTATCATGCCCAGAAGTGAGAAGCTCAGGTCTATCTGGGAAGGCCTTTTGTCATCACTTATAAGCGTGGGATGAGTACTCTATTAAATCCCTGAATACTGGAGTTACTATTAAACATGTACATGGAATGTTCTTGCGCCATTACTCTTCCCCTAAACTCTTGAAGAGGGTAATGTCAGACAGTTATAAGTCCAATTTTGTAATAAGATTGCTTCAGCTCATAATAAGGAGATTTCAGCTAAAAGATCCTGGTCAATTTTCAGTGGAATCCTTTGAATTGGAGCAATATTTTTATTAAGAATTCTCAGCCAAATAGCACGAGTTTAGGTAGTTTGATTGCACCAACCATGTGGTGAAATCAGGGGAGTCCATCTGAGGTTCCTCCTCAGCCCACTTTACTTTACATCAAACACCTAAGCGGATAGCACCCACTTTTAAGGGCTTTGAGGGGCCCCAAAAGGTGCAACTATTTTCCATCACTCTGATTGGCTCAAATATATCAGATCTTTGCCTCATGGACTTGTCATACCTACTCTAAACCCTCATTCAGCCATTCTGTTAAATTGAGGCAAGTTTTAAGAGCCCCAATAGGTCAAACAAACATATTCTAATTAGGCTCAAAGATAATAATGAATTTACGCCTATCTTGCCTTGAGCTCTGAGTTATTTTAAATACTAAGCAGCAAGATAACAATAAAGATTGCTTTTGATTCCTTAATGCTGCAACTTAATAAAACCTGAATAAAAACCAATCTTTAATTAAATTCCAAAGTTATTAATTTTAATTAGAAGTAGTTTGCAAACTCCCCTGTACCAATTATTTCATCAAAAGTGAATTGTACTCTCCTGCGAAGATATTGTTGGAATTTTGGTACAAAACGCACCAGCGAGCATGTTAAAAAAGTCTAAAATCCAACACAGCTACTTGAATTTTGGTTAATGATATTAATGAGATTGAGTTTTAAAAAACACCCAGAATTTTTACAATCACCTGGTTGATCATCTGCTCAAGGGGAATGGGATAGGGATCATGTACCATATTATTTTATTCAGATGACCATATCAATGCAAGGCCTCAGCATCCCATGGCCTTTTAAGTGAAAACTATAAGTGAGGCAATTAAAGAAGTTTCCTAAGTACCTATTAGACAATTGTCATGTCAAATAAAGACTTGGCTTTCATTAGGGCTACTCCAATACC
This sequence comes from Massospora cicadina, assembly GCA_022478985.1. Taxonomy (NCBI): domain Eukaryota; kingdom Fungi; phylum Entomophthoromycota; class Entomophthoromycetes; order Entomophthorales; family Entomophthoraceae; genus Massospora; species Massospora cicadina. Next base: position 44,110 of record JAKSZP010002830.1, on the reverse strand, counting down.
CACAATAAAATACAGAGTCCGCAAGGCATCGCCATTCTGATGATAAGAAATAAGAACCACTCAGGAACAAGTGTGGATAATTTTAGTCTATGAACAACATCGCTTCTATGCCAACAAGCTGATTGAAGGAAGTAATCTTGACCATGCTTTGAAAATTGGGTCAAACTACCAGGGTCAGCGGGAGGGAAATGTTTTAAATCAATTGTTTCTTTCATTTAGGTAGAACTCCTGCTTTCGTTGGATACACACCTGATAAAGTGCAGCAACAATGGTCTTGTCAGGTTTGATCCCAGCCGTTTCAAATTTTGAGTAAATCCGCTGAATCTTTGTTCTTGTTTCCTCCATGATTAGGGCGAATTGGATTAAGTGATAGGTCAATCTGCCCTTTTTGGTTTACTTTCAGTTTGTACTCCTGATACTTTTGAGCGTGTACTTGATACTGAGGGGTTTTAATAGCTTCATTGGGTTTAATACCAACATTATCTCTCTGAGATGCAACCTTTAAAATTATCATTTTCGTTTTCATCATAATTTGAAAATTTTAAGTTGAGCTTTTGGTTGTTCTGTTTGATTTGAGATTCTCAATAGTCAATATTTCTGGGTAGGGCTTCTTGCAAAACTCGTAGGTTATGACTCCCAAGGGTTTCAGTGCTGAGAGGGGCAATAAATGAAATAACCAATGTAACAGCCACTGTAAGTCCTGGAGACCAGCTCCTGCAACTGGATAGGGAGCAACACCCTTTCAGAAAAAAGGGGCCAAAAGCCCAATTGGGCCCCCTGTCGCAGTTGAGTGACTTGGCGCATGTGGTAGATGAGCGCTGGGTGACTGCCCTTCCCTTTAAAGACAACCAGGTTTCTCCCCTTCCCCCTCCTCAACCCTGGTAAGACTAGTAGAGGGGCTCTGCCAGAAGATTATGCAATCCAGGGGCCATGGGCAGGCCCCTGGGACCCCTCACTCACCAGGAAAAACATGCCAAAATTTTGAGGAAATAGCCAGTACTAATGTCAGAGCCTGTTCTGCAAATTCCAGGCTGGAGGAGCCAGTCTGGACCAGACTGGCCAGGGCCAGAAATCAGATCGGCACATTTTTTAGGTTTTGAACCAGGTTACAAGTGACTCAGACCAGTTGCCCCCACTTCCCAGGACAGATCTGGGAAGTTTGGATTGTGCAAATAGTCAGATTGAGACTTTGGACCAGGTTGCAAATGACCCAGCACAGTGGCCACAGCCCCCCAGGACAAATCCGGGGAATCCAAACCATGAAAACAGGCTGACTCGAATGGTCAGGGCCCAGTTTGGTACCATTGACCTGGTTTGGTCCCAAAAAGTTGGAAAAATCTGAAAAAGAATTTTTTTGATTTTTGCCAGGATTTTGGACATCCCCCTGCCCCGCTCCCCACCAGCCAACCAAATCCCATCGCTGATCTCCAATCACCCAATCCCTTGGCACCTCCATTATGCAATTCTCCCCATACTTAAGGCAACTACCCTGTTGAGGGGCAGTTGTCAGTTCATTCTCTAATCTTCCCGCGCTTTGCACTAAATAAAACCCAAATACCCCAGACACCTTGCCGCGGCCTCCATCTGTTTACTTTTTTCCAAAAATTCTGCCAATCAATCCAGAAAAGTGCGCCGTTATCCAGATAATCATCCTGATGTTTGCCAAATGGGTCATCCAGTCGCTTGACCCCACCATGCGACAGTGAATTATATCCGCCATAAACTGTCTCGCCCCCAATGACAAAGTCACTTCTCTGTCCATTTTGAATATCCACATAATGCAAATCCATCCATTTGTTCCATCGCTGGGATCTCCTTGACCGCTCCTCTGTTAGAGCAGTGCCAGGGCGCCCCTTCCCTGGAGCTTGCAAAATTTCCCCCACACCTGGATCGTCCAGCACTGGCCCCACCCACTGATGACCCTGGAGCACCCCGCCCAAGGGGAGCTTGGCCCTAATGCTCACCGCGGGTCCAAAACTTCTCCGCCCGCACCCCTGTTCATGTGGCAGCCCCTGTGCTGCCCCTCACTGGTGTTCAAAATCACTTGTTTGAAACCAAAGGCCAGCAACCGCGAACCCTGAAGGAGTCATCATCCTCCCCACCTCTCCCGCCCTTGGGGGTTGCCACCACAAAACTCGCGGTTGCCCCCATTGCAACCATCTGGTTTGCCTTGGGGCCTTTGGTACATTAATGAATCTTTACTTTCCTCACGTCCCCAATAGATCTCCCTTACTTCAAGTTGCTCAGACCGCTGTGCCTTTGGAATTCTGGGCTCTCCACTGGGTGCTCACACACCCAGACTGGGAGCCCAGTCTAATTCTTATCAGCCGCACCCATGACAGCCACCATCATTACTGATACAAATGAGTTTGGACTCTTTTTTGGTTAGGGTGATACTTTGGGGATTCAGTCTAGTTGACACTTATAAATTTGTTTATAATTTGGTGAATTTAAGGTTTACTAAGGATAGTACAAGATAACCAGCACTCTACCATCAGCAGAGTACCAATTCTTATAGTTGATGGGAAGTGGCGGGCATGTACTGGGGATAAATTATACAACTAAGCATTTAAATTTAAAATGCCAGGACTTTTGCATCATGGCTTGGATTGCTCATAGCAGGTGCCTCAATTTTGCAGTTCTATTGCCAATTTTTTGCTTCAGTTGGGGTTTCAACATGCCAGAGTATCTCACTAGTTCCAAAACAACATTTTCTTTCCCTTTTGAGGGATCATTGCCAGATCAATTTTGGGCTGACGCTCCTGTCAGGACTTCAGTCTCTATTTTCCCAATCATTCTTGGATTTTATTGCATATTGTTGCAATTTTTGTGACATAGACTTCAGCTGAGTTTAATTTCCAGAGAAATTCTCCCCTTCTGCTCTTCTACTTATCACAAAAATTGAGATGAGGGGTCTTGGCAGAAACCCATCGCTCATCAAGAGTGTGACCTAAATCTGCTAATTTTTTTGATGGAAGTGCTTGAAGACATATCTATTTCTTTGATTGAAATGGTCGAATCACCTGATTATATTTTTGGGTGCTTCCAGGATCCATACAATACCCACCTAACTTGAGCGTGTCTTACAATCATATTTCCATAGCCTTATCCTCTTCCGCCATGTATGGATACAGTGGACAGTTGATATAGATCACAGTTTCTATCAAGCGGAATTCTAAACCATATTCAGAGTGTGGTGAAAGATGATTTACTTTTTCAAATCAAAAACATTTCATTACACCACCATTTGTGGAGGAAAGTTAGAGGGAAGGCCCACTGGAGAAGCGAGTATCATGATGGAGATATATCCTCAGACTATAGTAAGAGTGTCAATAAGAAGAAAATCACCTCTCACATGTAATGAAATATTCATCTTAATTGTTAATCTCTGACTCAGATTCAGATTTTCTATATTTGAGTCAAATTTGTTTTTTTAATCTTTTTGAATTGGTCATTTTGGGTGCTGGGTTGTGCCTCGCCCAAGTTGTAGATTAGGCTTGTTCAAGACTAATCAATGACTTGGGTGAGGCCTCTGAGGGGCGGTCTTTATAAGGCGTGCCTGCCCATTCTGAAGTTCAAATCAGAATAGTTTACCCTAGCTTTCCCTTCCTGGGAGCATTGTTGGTTGATCACCAGATGAGCACTGGTTAGCAAGCCCTTTTTATCTCCAGAATAAAAATAAGGGTTGTTTTGGGGTTAGCATACCTTACTTACCTGTTGGTCTTTTTTGGATATCCATTTTGAGGAGCTTTCACATGGTTGGGTCAGACCAACCACAATAGAGGACTTTGAATAACCAACTCATAGTAGGTAATGTTTGGCACTGACGGTGCCCCAAACCTCTCCCTACTCAGTTAGGCTACTTTGGTTGCTTAATGTTACACCAAAAGATTATTTATTCTATGGCGGTCAAAAACTGGGGATTTTTCAATTAGGACACCACCTAGGTATTTACAAAAGACATAATGTTTGAGTCAAAATAGATCTTCACTCAATGGCACAGCCACTAGCCCACTCCCAAAATGACCAGGAATAGCAGGTTGGGCACCGCCGCAAATTGATCAAAAAAACAGAACTGATGCACTGATAAAGCCCATCTTCACACCTTAAAGGACAACATTGGCGCAGATGATGTGCCAAGAACAGACGCCCCTACATCCAAATCCAACTCAAGATGATGCACCAGCTTCAAACTCATTAAGTTTTTCGCCACGCCCATGTAAACCAAGGCCACAAATAACACTTGGTGTGCACCTATCCAAATTTCCAATTATAACAAGAGATAAGCAAAATTTTGTTTACTGGCCATGGCATGTGCTTCTGATGGTTGGGTGGTAATAATCATCAGGTTGGGTGGAGAAACTAGTGCATTTGGGGAGTTAGAACCCAGACCAGGATACTGCTTTATAATCTCCTCACATTGGGCGTCATTTAAATGGGGAAACAATGGATACATGATTATTTTATTGGTTGTGGGAGGCGCCTCACCTACAGGAGCCAATGCATGTTTGGACCACCCTCAGGGATGGGTTGATCCTCATTTTTGTCAAATCCCATTACTTGAATTACAGGAGTGTAGGTAGACCCAGAACTTGGGGCGACCCTCACAGGATAAGCTAACGGAGATATAAGAGCCCCCACTCTAGGGGACACACAGCGGAGTGTGGCACCAGTAGAAGATGCCTTCATGCGCATCTGATCCATCATATCCACTGGTGAGGCCCAAAAGGCATGGTTAGAAAATGCAGGATCCAAGGAAGCACATAATACTGCCATAACGACGTCCAGCGGAAGGCTTAGTGCAGGGTATTGTTTATGAAAGAGATTTTATGAATAAAGCCAGGTTATGAATCTGCACACAAGAAAATGATTGAAGCAACCAAGCCAATCTTAACACTGGCGCCTGCAATACTAATGACACAGCACAATCAGGGGAGATAAAACCCCAGCCTGGTTGGCTAAGCGCAGGATACTCCAAATCCAGTGGCAGGAGTCACCTTCATCTGCGTCCAACGAGGCCACACTCAGTTGGGCATCTGTAATGGTAGAGGAACTCATCAGGGAAATTGAGAATCACACTTGCAGCTCAGAAAGGGCGTCAAGCACTTGGTTGGAAATCCTGACGGATGAAGCAGATGAGCCCACCACCTGAGGATAAGCTGGAACTGAGGCCAGTATTTTAGGTACTATATGTGTCAAGATTTTTATATGACTGGAGGATAAGCCTGAAATAGCTATTGCAGATTGGGGAGAATACGCTGACCATGATATTAGTTACAATATTTCAAGTACCTTGAAACAAGGCACTATTAGGTCATATTAGGTTATTTTAGATCAACTTCAAACTGGTGATTTGGCAATGTCGACATTTGATAATATTGAGTATGATCACCTTGAACTAAGGCGATAAAGAATTGAGAATACATACTCTGTTAGAACTAATATGATATGGCGGAACTGAATAGCTAAGTTGAGGAAATGGTGCCATCTAAAGTTTCTGAGATTTAAGCAGATGAGACGATTGAAGTAGGAGGATTTTTATTAGTTTAATGAGAGTGGAACAGTGAGTAACTGCTGTAATTATTAAATGAATAAAGTGTAAATTGGGGCTGATAGCTCTATATTGTATTTTATTTTTAAGTGTGCCTGAGGAAAACTTTTCTCTCTCGTTGCAATTACTTTTGCAACTTATTGAATTCAAGTCTGATTATAGTTTGATGATCTCACAGAGGAGATTAGTCTGCGCCCGTGTCAGGGAGCAGTTAGGCAAGCAAGGTAAGAGGAGCAGGTGGTAGGCCTGCGGCCTCAAACGTTTGAAAACGCCCCGGAGAAACTGGTGGAATAGAAAAAAATTTAAAAAACTGGCGATCACTATTTCCCCAGAAATCCTCACTTGGCAAGCATGATGCAACCAGTACATCAACACGCCGCACTCCCGACCACTCTCATTGGTGAAATACAGAATCCGTGTGTTTCTGGACATCCAACAAACAGCTCTATGGGAAAATTTTGTGGGGATGTGCACAATTTTCCTGACCACGGTGTATGTTGCACCTCACTCCATGTCACATGGTTGGCTGGACCTCAGTTTCAAAAACAAAGAAGGCAGCAGATGAAGCTGCTGTGGTGCGCGTAGTGATTGACCTCCCTGAAGGGCATCAGGTCATCAAAACCAAACGCACCAGATGGACAAAATCAAATTAAATTTTCCTCACGTTTGACTTTTTGCCTACTACGGTAAAATGTGCCATTTTGGAGCAACACCTGAAAGATGGTCTCACTGTTTATGGCGAAATACAATCTTTTGAGATGCAATGCTTTAAGCTGATGCCACACATGTGCACCAGCAAAGCCATTGCAGTTCTGACCCCAACTGAGGAGATTGCGAAGGACCTAACCCAGATCCCGCACTCCACATATATCAATATTGATTGGCATACCACCCACCCTTTCCAAGTAACCGTGGACAGCGCGCCCCCCATCTGCATCCACTGTGATGCGTTCAGCCATAAGGCACATGCATGCCCCACCAAGGAGGGCATCACATTCTAAGAGCACCCCTCAGCGGCCATGGCCAGCAGAGAGGCGCACTATGAACTAACTGCAAGCACTAAAGAGGCTTTCCCATGGGGAGCACAAGGCTGATACCTATTGGTAAAACTTATTTCCCTGCAAGAGCGGAAGAAGGCCAAGCAGGCCCACAGGGCCGCGGCCAAGGAAGCAGCCAAAGTCACCACCACTATCCCACACTCCCAACGCCAGGAGGACATCAAAAACTTCGCGGTGGAAGCAACTTGGGAATCCATCAACCAATCAGATTGGGAAGCCCATGCCGATTGGGCCACCCGATCTGAGGATCCAATGGGTGACTCAATTTCACATCAATCTTTGCAACCAAGCTCCAGTCTAAACTGACTTGGTCTCTAACCTACCTGAATTTTTTTTTTCAACCCGCTCAATGGTACACCAAAATCATCTGCACTGCAAAAAATTCATCCGACATTGGGGAAACAAAAAGTGAAGGCAAAAGCCAACGCGAACCTTTCTGCTAAAATCAACAAAAATACTGATAGCGTTGCTGCAAACACCTGCGCTGCCATGAAGGCCTATGGGGATCTAGAGGAGGCTAGTGGGCCCAGGTGCCCACCCCTTGCACCTAAGGTGTGATGGGGGAAACCTTCACTTTAGGGAAGTTGAATATCGCCAGACTCAAGGCCTTGCCGTCCTGGGCTAGGAAACTGAGTTTTTTACAAAAAAATTTACCCATGGATATCCTGGCCATCCAGGAGTCCCACTGTCCATGAGGTTCTGAGGATGCTTGGAAAACCATGCACCTCCCATCCCTATCCTTTTGGTCAGAGCACTGTAGGGGTGCTAGTTCAGAAAAACAATTTTAGCAAATTTTTATTTGTCAGAATCCTTCCTCAATGGCCGAGTCCTCATTGTCACTTTCTTGTGGGTTAACGTGGCACATGCTATCAACATCTACACCCCAACCTGTGCACGAGAATGTCAGGAATTTTTCTCGTCAGTCAAATCCCTCCCATTACCCCCAGACCCTTTTGTAGTCAGCGATATGAACTGTTGGCTAAACACACCAACGGACTGTTGGCCTTCCTCCTCCCACGCCCCCCAGGGTCACGTAGAACTTCGCGTTCTAAAGGCCAACCTTGGGTTAATGGATGTGCTGCCATGGCGAGCCCCACTGCTTGAAAACATGATGCAACCCCACATCCACAACGGCCCATTAAGGTCCATGACCTGCATAGACCTTATCCTTACACCGGAAAAATTCCAACCCCACATTTCCCACTTCAAAACAACAAAAATCATATTCTCTGATCACCGGCTGGTCTCAATAACCTACCACCTACCTGTCACAGTGGCTAAGGCCCCAAATTGGTGCAAACTCCACCCTCCTAAACTTGCATCGCCAGGATTTTCCACTTGGGTGGAATCAGCAACTTTGGAAAAAGAGTTTGTTACACCATTTTGCGCGGACCCCATCTCCACATGGGCAGCCTTCAACGAGGATACCATCCGCCACTCTCACCACCTCTCCTCCCAACTCTCACAAGCCACATTGGCTGTCATCTCGCGCGCTCTGGAAGAGTTGGCACACCTGGAGTCCAACATCCTAGCCACAGGATACAGCCCTGCATGGGGCTGGAAGTGGGCGGAGGCAGCCGCCCACCTTAACTCGCTTGAAAAGCAACACAAACATCAGGTTTGTGTTTAGTACAGGTCCAAACACATTACAGAGGGCGACAAGTGCACCGCATATTTTTTTAAAAAATTTTTTTGCACCACGCCAGAGCGTGGTCTGCATACAGGTGCAAAGATCAGATGATTCCATTGCAGATATGCCACCTGAAGTGGCAATAGAAACACAAAAATATTACTCTGAGTTATACCAATCTGATCCAATTCAGCCGGCCGAAGTAGCGGAATTTCATGACCAAACCCACATCTGCACCATTTCCTGATACCCAGAAATAATGAATTTGATTACTTCGAATGAATTATGGACAGCCATCCGCGGTGCACCAAACTGGAAATGCCCAGGACCAGATGGCATTCCATATGAATTCTATAAAAAGTACTTCAAATATATATCTCCACTACTGCTTGCCTCACTTACCAGAGCCTTCTGGAAACGCGCCTCCTACCAGTAGAACAAGAGGCCTTCACCGTCACACTCTTCAAGAAAAGGGACAAGCTAATCTTAGCCAACTGGCGCCCCATTTCTTTAACTAACACGGATATAAAAATTTTAACAAAAATCATGGCTAACAGTTTAGGGATTGTAGCATCTGCTACCATCTCCCAAGAACAATTCGATTTCATACCCAGAAGGTCAATTTGGGACAACGTGCACTCTGTGGCTAATGCATGCCAGTCCACAGCCTCTGGGGCACTTGTATTCTTGGACCAATAGAAGGCCTATGATAGAGTAAACTGGGAATACCTCAGGGCCTGCCTCCACCAATTCCGCTTACCCCCTCGCTTCATCAACTGGGTGATGCTTCTCACGGAATCTGCAACAATGGCAGTACGTGACCCTGGCTTCCTAACGGAAGTAGTCCACCCTCAAAGGGGCTTACGACAAGGGGACCCCCTTAGCCCAATCTTATATAACTTCAGCCTTGACCCACTACTTCAAAATGTGAATGCCCAAGTCACTGGGGTCCATGTGCCAGGCCAAGCCCCAGTCAAGATGATGGCGTTCACAGATGAGTGTGTGGTTGAGGTGTCTAATAATAAAGATGCACGCACGCTTAAAGCTCTCATCCAGGAGTATTCCTGGGTAAGCAACGCGGCACTGAACGCTTCCAAAACCGAAATCATCCTCCTTGGTCAGTTTCAGAACTGCTGGACCCCAGAAATTAATTCACAACCCGGCCCATCTGCTCACCCACGCCCTCGCCCTACTAACTCACCCCACACCACCCCACTTGTGCTCCCCTTCGTGCCACGCCCTACCATAGGGCCAGTCCACCATCTGGGCGTGTGGGTGGAAGCAGGCGGATACGCGTCAGCAGTAATGGAGTGCCATATTCTGGACAACGTGATGAGGCGGATCGCCTCCCTTGGAGCCCACCCTACTTCCCTTACTGGCAGGGTTGTTTTAGCCAACTCTATGCTCCTCTCCAAAGTCAGGTTTGGAGCCCAAGCCATCCCCTTCTCCCCAAGCTTTTTCAAATCCTTGTATGCCCTGCTGCAAGGATGGCTTTGGTCAGGCTGCCCACCACCAGTACGGCTAGAGGTCATGTTTGGCCCTCATCATCATGGAGGCATGGGCCTGCTTGACTTCAAAGCCCATGCTGCCAAGATCCTGGGCACCTAGATTGCAGCCGTCACCGCCCCTACGCTCCCCTCCCAACACTGGTCCCGCGCAGCCTGCTCCAACTTCTCCCGCGCCTTGGGCCTCAACAATCCATCGAACCCTCACTCCCTGATGAAATAGCTGGCTTCACACTCATTGGCAACAGGTCCTCACAGGACTAAAACCCACTACAAACGAATCCTCCTCTCCATGCGGAGCGCTGAGAGGAGAATTCATATTAGTGGACGCACATCCCAGAGAGGCCACCCCTCTCCTCAGTTCACACAAGAGGTACAGGGGCTACCCATCCAAGATGCCGTGATCCCCACACGCCCCCATGTCCTATCCAGGGTGGACTACCTGGACATGATGGACATCCCTTACTCCATTGAGACCCAAAAGACTATCTGGAAATACGCACACCATCATCTGTTGCAGCCTCAAATCTGTTCCCATGTGTGGCGCTGCCTGAGGCGGGTGTACCATATGGCTGAGCGCTCTAGTGCTATACACTCATCCTGCGTCATGTGTGGCCAGTATGGAACGCTGTTACACCACCTGGAGAAGTGTCCTACCTCTAAAGTGATATGGCGCGAAGTTCAACGTCTGCTGGGCCAGGATCAAACACATCCCTTCAGTCTGTCAAGAAATATGTTTGCTTTATCAATGTACTCCCCTCTTCCACCCTCCCTCCGTGCTCTGGTGGTTGCAATCGCCATGTGGACTATCCACACGATTGTCTTGGATGCCATCGCAGGCTCCATCCCCACCATCCCAGAAGCGGTCCACAGATTCCGATCTCATTTGGTGGACCACTTTCAGGAGTGGATGTTTGGATACCTCCCACCTCGTCGCTGACAGCTGGTCTCCTCTTGGTTCCCAGTCTGGTTCATCAAATCAGACCCTTTCCTCCACACGTGTTCAATTGTGGCTACAGCCCCTTCACACGTTCCCTCCCCCTCCCCATAAGTGGCGTTCCCGCTGGCAACAAGAGATAGCATCGCTTCTCTATGGTGCCTTCCCTGTTACTAAGTTTTATCTTTTTCAGGTCAAATTCAGAAGTGTCCGTCCCATGGTCGGCCCTCCTCGCAATAAATTTAAATTTTAAGTGTGTCTGAGGACCAATGATCTTCATATCATCCGCCTGATTGCTCAGTGGGTTCATCCCTTTGCAATTTCTCCTGGCGTATCTCAACAATTTCGCCAAAGTTATAATAGTGTGCTCACTACAGGGGGCTCATAGAATCACCAAAAATTCCTAATTCACAATCATGATCTTCTCTGAAGGGTAATTTTCCTGAACAGCTGTGCTGGCTACAACCGCGGAACTCAAACTTGGAGTGGGCGTGTGCTTAAAAAACAAGAAGAAATCCATCAGGAGCATGACGAAGTAATGATTCAACTTGAAAGTGCAGCTAGCCAGCTGCGGATACTTGGAAAACAGAACAGGCAGCTCGCCAGTCAACTGGATGATGCTACTGAACTTACACACTGCACAAAGCAGAAGTTACCATCTATCTTTTACCCGCCTCATCCCCATTGGGAAGCAGAAGAACAAGAAGTCGCTCAAGAAAGACCTTCCTATGACAAATATGCAACCAGTGGGAGCTTCTAGAATCATGATGGTTGCTCTGAGGATGATTATGTTTGACCTAACATATCCACTCAGGTAATGGCAGTCCTATCCGCTGAAGAGCCCTACAGTACCTCAAGAGAAGCAGGCCTTCTGAGATACCCCTCTTCATGATCCCATTTTTGGGTCTTAGACAGCTCCACAATACACTTCTAAGGTTCACAGTTATGAGTGACTGGAGGAGGTCTGCATTGACAAGTTACCCCACTTAAACACAATGGAAACATCTACGGGTTCTTCAAATGATTTGAATTTGTGACAGAAGGAGCCTCATTAGGCGGAAGGCTAAATTTGCTGATGACTGCGTTAGACATTGGAAGCATCAAATGAGTTACTTGCTACATTCCTAGAAGATCTGATATTTATGACAAAGTAAAGGAAACCATTTTACAGTTGTTTGGTGGTACTTCTAAAGATGTCTCAGTGGAAAGCTGAGTTTCTGATTATTGAGTCACAACGTAATGAGACCCTCGCTGCATTTGTGGATCAATTTATGAGGAAGCTCATGTGTTAATAGGATCAGGCGTTCTAGATGAAGCTGACATGTGCAATGTAATAACTTCCGCTGTGAAACCATACCATAAGCTTTACAATGTCATTTCACCAATTTTGGACAATGATGCCCCCCTGCTCAAAAATTTGCAATTCTTGCGCCATATATCCTCTAACTTCCCTCCACCCAATTCAGAGCGGGAACACACTGCTGCCATAGCTGGACCCTCTTATTTAGGGGAAACTTCCGTTCTGGTCAGATTCCACCTAGTAACCCCTAGTCTTATTATAATCACATGCCTCACCCTAAGCTGAGTTACCATCAGAAGTCTGACTTTTGCTCCAGTCCTCCTTCAGAAAATCACTAGCAGCCTAAATACTGATCCAGACCTAATTACGCTGAATGTCAGCAATTGTCCTATCGACCTGGCCTGGTTACGCCAAACATCAACATATTTTATTGGCCTGGACCTTCATATGAGAACCAAGGGTGCGGACCATACGTGGTGAATTGTTTTGAATGTGGCTGCCCTGATAATCTTTCATGAAGTTGCCCCAACCATCATGTCCATTATTTACATCAGTACCAATACTACTAGGGAAAAGATGGAGCAGATTAGAGACGGGACTCTCTACCTCCACTATTCCAACCCAAAACGTCCTACCTGAACCAATTGTAGTATTTCCACCCAATGTTCCCCAGTATGATGATGGGATTTTTTATTAGCAGCCGGTAGGAGGAGTAAATGTACTGACATGTGCACAAGCCCAGTCTGCAGCAGAAAAAGGACCTCAGGAGCCAAAGCTGTACGCCTGACAAATGTTTGATCAAGCTTCATCATACAATCTAGATTCTGCTACAGATGCACCTTCCCTGAGAAGTTGTAAACGTTGCCCTTCCAGTAGATGATATTGTCAAAGAGTACCCCAAAGTTGGTGAGGGGATTATGAGCTTCCTTGGGAAATGAGACCCCATAAATGTCCATGTATTAAAAAGTCAATATACTTCTTATTCTGAATGTGCCTACTGTGACATTGTTTTAGCAAAAACTCGGGTTTGCACTATAATAGATACAGGCGCTCCAGTCAACATAGTTTCCACCAAGTTGGTGGCAAATCTGACACTAAAGTCTTAAGTAGAACATTGTGTGGTGTATGGGACCAATGGAGTGGAAAACACGGCCTATGAAGGAGCTTACAGTGCACTTCAATTGTGGTTTGGGTCAATTGTCGTGGTAGACCCAGCAATAGCGTTACCAAACAATAATTATGACCAGTTATCTTGTTACTTCAAACATGTGACACTATGAGGCTGTCATTGATATGACAGAAGAGACTTTTGAAATTTTTGGGCAGCGGATCCAAAATACTTTACCTCCAGCGTAGTGCCAAAGGATCTGGTGCACATGGGGCACATCAAATTAGCCTATAGTGATGAGCTGATTTCAGTTCGCTACCTTTGACTAAAGGGAAAAGCCTGGGCACTCCCCAGAAAGTATATGAATATCAAGGGCTGCTTCTCAGAGCTGCTGGACTATATCCATCCTCTCCAGATACCAAGTAATAATAAACACTGAGTTAGAGGTGTAAGTGCCAGCTGGGCTTTAGGGGTAGATCATTGAGACTTATCAGCAGATGCGCTTTTGAGCCTCACGTGGCTCCAGGCTGTCATGTTTACACGACCTAATTGAGAGTACCAACAAGCAAGGATAAGGCTGGGCGGCAGTAGGTTTAAAGGGTCAAGTTGCAGGACTTGCTGACCTAAAGCACACCTTGGAGAAACGCTGAGTAAAGGCCAGGTATGCCAAGATTGGTACAAGTGAGGTGCACAACGCCCAATCCCTTGTTTTGGACCTTGCATTAAACTGAAAAGTTATCTTATGAATGATGATGACTCAATTTGGGTAATCGGTGAACAGGGGATAAACTGTCTAATTTAAAAAATTACTAACTCAGTTCAGGCTCAACTTCAATCAATCACTCGACTAAGGTTGATTTCAAAGTATGTTACCCTGCCAGATGGAACTTTGCACTTATTGGTGCACCAAGGCTTAGTACCACTTTCTCCAATTGATGATTTTACAGAATTAACTTAAGTATGTTCTCTCAAGATCAATATTTCTCGTTGATTGTCATTCCCTATAATAAAATACCATGTTCATTTACACTTTTTTAAAATTTATTTAAACTTGAGCGAACTTGTGCATGACCTCTTCAAGGAGGTCTTGCAACATAATAACCAAATTATTTGCTTAAATATTGTCAGGATATTGGGGTTTGTGACCACAATTACTTTTAAGATTTATGAGCCAATTGACCCAAAGATTGATGGTGTTGGGAAAAGACCTGTGTGCTTCTTTTGGTCAAGAAGTCTTTAGCTGATACTTAGTCAGGTAAGGCGATTTCCAATCTAACTATATCAAATTTAACTTAAAACTGACAAAAAGGAAGAAAAACGTAGTATTTTTTTAAATCCAAGCATTGTTAAATGGGAGTTTTATTAACTTCCTAAGCAAAGGTCTAGACTTTTAAAATTTAGGGATTCAGAGGTAATTTGGTCATTCTGGCCTGATTTGATTTGCTCGTCTCATAGATCGGGGTTTAACCCCAATACTATGGCGTAGTAAGTTGTCAGAAATCGTCCCAGATAAGGGTCTAGCTATTTGTCCAGTGCGTGTTTGATTTCCATTATATAACTTATTTATAATCTCCAATTTGGGTTAGAATCTTATCAATGCCCCCTCTAAAGCTTGGAGTAGGGAGGTAAGTGGATGGATAAAACAAATATGGATGCAGTTTACTACTGTACCATGAACAACCTCTACAATGGAGTGTTCATTGACCTACTTATAAATGACCTTGTAAGGCCCCAACCAGTTGGTTCCCAATTTATGGTCATGACCTCCTGGATGATGATGGTAGAAGAGAACATGGTCACCCAGTTGGAAGGTTTGCAGGTGGTCAAGCTTATCATTAAACTGATTAGTTTCTTTATTGGTGGTGGCTGATAAGTTCTCAGAAGCTAGATCCTGGAGTTGGATGATTTCATTGGCAATGCTTTGCATAGTAACTTCAAGGGCATCAAGGGATGCCTGATCTAACACAGCCTGCACTATGGAGGGCAACTGGGAATTTCGTCCGTACAAAGCCTAGAAGGGCAACATCTTAATGATTCATTGGTGGCTTGTTCAATAGGACAGAATTGCACTAGGCAAATATTGGGGCCAGTGCAGTGGGTCAGTTGTGGCCATTTTCTGAAGGGTGGCTGTTAAGATACCATTCACCCTCTCCACCATTCCATTGGTGGAAGATGGTAGGGAGTGTATGATACCTGTGTGGTTCCCATAAGGTCAGCTAAATCTTATACCAGTGTTGAGTGTAAATTTTGCCCATTATTGGAGATATTATTTGAGGGCACCCATGCTAGGTGATAATCTAATTATATAAGAAGGTGGTAGTAGCTTTTGCGAAGTGGAAGGTAGTGATGAAGCTTCAATCCACTTAGATAGATGATCCCTGTCCAGGAGGAGGATCTGGTGACCATTTGAGGATCGAGGGAGTGGTCCCACAACATCAATTCTAATAGTATGGAAAGGTTCATAGGGTGGAACCACTGAGAGCTGTGACTGGGGATTAGGTCCGGCTTGACTTTGGCATACCATGCAGGACCCTGATAAATCTTGGATTGTAACAATCATTCCTTCCCAAAACATTGAGTCTTGTGCCACTGGTAAGTTTTCCAAACTCCTCCATGGCTGACTTGCTGATGTCCATCCAATATGATGCCAGTTCGCTCTGAAGGCCATACATAGGGCACCCATTTTTAGGGCACAAGTTTGCACAGTTGGCCATTTTTGACTTAAAGACCCGCAGATTTTTTGCTAATTTCTTTTGAAAAAGTAGGAGATTAATCTTTCCATATGTGCGGTTGAATTAGGAGATCATAAAGTCGATCCTCCTCAGGGGGCAGTCAAAGTTAATATGGGCAGTTGGATTAGGCAATATGCATTTTGGTGTATGAGCCCTGGTCGATGGATGAATGAAATGTCATAGCTTTGAAGTTTTAACGCCCATTAGGCTAACCTCCATTGGGGTACTTCATTTGCTGTAGCCATTTCAGGGATGCATGGTTGGTAATTATAGTGAAATGTTTCCCATATAGAAAAGGTCAGAAATGCTTAATAGCCAGTGATACTGTCAAGCATCCACATTCCATAATGATATAGTTGCATTCAGCTCTGGTTACAGTTTTTCCATAGTAGGCAATATGATGGTCTACCAGGCTTTTGTCATGCTACGAGAAGATGGCTCTAATGGCTATATCACTAGCAACAGTAAAAAGGAGAAAGAGTTTATCAAAGTTGAGATGTCTAAATACATAAGATTTAGAAAGAGAGATTTATAATAAGTCAAAGGCCTGCTGTTGCTCTTCTTTCCATTATAAGGATATCCCTTTCTTCAATAAATATACAAGAAGCTCAGCGGTGCCAGTAAAGTGGGAGATAAACTGACGATAATATCCCACCATCCCTAAGAAAACTTGTATATCTCATAGGGATTTAGAGGGAGGCATTTTAGAAATGGCCAGAACCTTGTCATTTTTAAGATATTCCAGCTTTACCTACCTTATGTCCCAAAAAATCCATCTCACTCTGAAAGTAAGAGCATTTTGACAGCTTTATTTTTAATGATGATTGCCATAGACGCTGGAAATCTTGCCTAAGGTGATCTAGGTGTTCAGTAAAAGTTCTCAAGAACATGGTAATATTATCATGATAAACTAACATGAAGGAGCTTTTTAAATCGCCTAGTAGTCCGTCTATGGCGCGTTGGAAGGTAGAAGGGGCGTTACATAACCCCTGCGGCATTTAAGTGGCTTGAATAGTTTTTCACTTGTGATGAGAGCACATTTTTCACGGTTTTCTGGGGTTAAATCTATTTGACAGTACCCACTGGCGAGATCCATAGTGAGAAATAGTGAAACACTGACATCAAGCATAAGGAATCATTTATACGTGGCAATAGATAACTGTCTTTTCAGGTGATTGAATTGAGGCACCAATAATCCATAATGACAGATGGCCACCGTCCTTTTTCTGAATTAAGAGAAGGGGGAAGCCTCAGGCTTTTAGAAAGCACGAGTAACTTGGCATCCAGCAGCGCTGTAATTCTAAAGCCACTTGTGCTTTTCCCACTTTTTTGATTTTTGGTATGTTTGGGATTGAAGGGAGGATGAGCCTCCGTCTCAATTTTATGAATTACCCCAGACATTTTTCCATAGTCACTAGGTCCTGAGAAAAAAATAGCCATACAATTCAAGGAGGTATTTAACGGTTTTGATTTTATTAGGGGTGAGATTGTCCCCAATTTGGCTGTCAACCAGAGCTATGGTAGGTGGGGGATAGAATCTTAAATCTTGTAATGATCCAAAATGACTCACATCGGCAATATTCTCAATGGGACATAGTTTTACATAAGCAATAGGAGCATGCTGAGAGACTTGGAGGTTATAATTTGTTAAGTTCCCTAATAAAATAGAAATAGATTTCCCATAGGAGGGACCCAAAAACTCAAGGCAGGTGTCATGGAAACGGCAGAAAAAGTTTAGACTTGCTTGCCAGTCAGGATTTGTGAGCATCCAAAAAGCAAGCCAGAATTCCAGAGGCATTGCCTGACCAAATGACTTGATATGGAGCTGGGCAATGGGAAATGATGAATCTTTGATGCAGCACAACCGTGAGTATGATTTCAAAGATGAACTACAATGAACCCACTCCTGACCGAGGGGGCCTTGCTGCAGAGGGTGAGATCACTGATATAGTTTTGATGAGTTTCTCAGCATATGGGGTCATTTCAACTGGTGCGGCAAGGAGACAGATTCGCTCTTGCAATTGGTTAATGTAAGGCCACAAGATGCCCATGTACATGTACCAGAAGTTAGCAATAACGGGGTTGTAGCGCCAAAAATATTGGACTTGCTGAATTTAATCGATGACAGAGGGGGCCATAGTGACCAATAGTATGGGTAGAGCCCATCCGGTATATGGACTGACAGGCCACCAGGGAAATGCCATCAGGGATACGGTCAGAAGGAATTTCACATATAAGATTGTTTTGGTTTGGCAAAAATTTTATTGAAGGAAAAGGAAGAAAATTGACCAACAATTTTCTCAGTGCTATGCAACTGATTAAATAGTGGTCATTTGGGGTAGTGATAAGCTGGGATCCGGACCCTCAATTTTGACCTAACCAGCGAATTATTTGGGAATGGGCGGGTTTATTCCCTAGGAACTGACATCAAAAATTTGGTAGCAGGCCAAGTCGCTGTCAGTTCAACCTCAAACGTCCAAACTGAGACTTGGCTACATTTCCAACAGTTGGCATGATGGCGTTTGGCCCGATGAGTGATGGGAATCCCCCAAGGCCACCCCACTTAGGGGAAGTTCCATTTGTTAGATAATGGGTTCAGGACGCCCAACTCTCCCACGCTCGGTCACTGGGCTGTTCATTTGGTCAGTGGCATCACATCAGCCCCAACTCCTGAATTGCTGACAGGGGGCTTTGAATTCTTGTCAATGGCACCCGATGCAATAGCCTAATCAAGGATGATCCCTGACAACTTTGGAAGGAAGGTGATTTGTTCAATTGGCATATTAATTGAATTGGAACTGTCAGGCATTCCTGTAAGTCCCATGAAACGTCCCCTGGCTGTTTATTGGGCCATCTACTCATTCCCAAGTAAAAAGACACCGAAGAGGATGGTGATACCCCTTGTTACTCAGGGCGATCTCGCTCACATAGTAGATGAGTGATGGGTAACAGCCCTTCTGCTTCAGATCCCACCCCCAGTACCCGCACTCACCTTGGCAGAACTGTCATGTTAATTAGTAAAGTCTGCACCAGAATTGTTGAATTGAAACTGGCTGGATCTAATTTGAGTGGCAATCTGGTCAATGCACGAATCTCAAATGGCTGGAAAGGCATGAAGACTGAGGTCTTGGATGGAACGCCCAACGGTTCCAATTCATCAATATGCCAATTGAACAAATCACCTTCCTTCCAAAGTCATCGGGGATCATCCTTGACAATCAGACTATAGCATCAGGCACCATCAATGAGTTTTCAAAGCTCCCAGTAGGTAATTCTGGCATTGTGGCTGATGTGATGCTATTGACCAAACGAATGGTCCAGCGACCAAGTGTGGGTGGGTTAGGCATCCCGAACCCGTTCCCAACCAAATGGACCCATCCCTATGTGGGGTGGCCTTGGGGGATTCCCATCGCTTGTCAGGCCAAACACCATATTTCCAACCATCAGAAACATAGCTGAGCCCCAGTTCAGTCATTTGAGGTCAAACTGACAGCGACTTGGCCCACCGCCAAATTTTGTGATGTTGGTTCTCAAGGAACAAATCTGCCATTCCCAAACAATTCACTGGTTAGGTCAAAATTGTGGGACCAATTCTAGCTTGTCACTACCTTAATAGACCACTATTTAATCAGTTGCATAGCACTGAGAAAAATTGTTGGTTGATTATCTTCCTTTTCCTTCAATAAAATTTTGCAAAAAAACCAAACCAAATTTTATTATTTCTTCTGACTGATTCCCTGTTGGCTTTATTCTGGTGGCCTGTCAGTCCATATACTGGATGGGTTTTACCAGTACTCTTGGGCACTATGGCCCCCTCTGTCATCAATTGGGTTCAGTGAGTCCAATATTTTTGGCTTTACAACCCTATTATCATTAATTTCTGGCAGCAATAGATGAGGATTGTGTGGCCATATGTCCACCAATTGCAAGAGAGAATTCTTCTCCTTGCCACCCCAGTTGAAATGACCCCATATGCTGATGAACTTATCAAAACTATCTCATTGATCCCACCCCCTGCAGAAAGGCCCCTGGGTCAAGAGTGGATTCAGTGTGGTTCGCTATTGGGATCATTATCACCTTTGTGTTGCATCGATACTTCGTCATTTACCAATGCCTGGCTCCATATCAAGTCATCCGGTTGGCAATGCCTCTGGCATTCTGGCTTGCTTTTTGGGTGCTTATGCATCCTGACTGGCAGGCCGTTCTAAACTTATTCTGCCAATTCCATGACATAATTGACTAACCATTATTTACAGCCACTTCCACATTGTTCAACGAACTGGTCGCTGCAGTGGTTACCCTTTACCAAATGAATGTGCAACTGTAGTTTGCTGTTTGTTGTTTGTTTAATCACTTTCTGACTTTAGGAGAAGTATCCACTCTACCTTGGAAAATCTTCTTCAAGCCACCCAACCTATGCAGATGGCGTCTCCTCCTCCTACCTCCAGCCTGGAGGAAAGATCGAGTGTCCCCTCACAAGAAATTGCCAATCAAGTTCTTGACGCGCTTGATTAAGTGCAAATGCATACAGCACTTGCACCTAATAACGCTTTTGCACTATCTCATGCCCAACAAGGGCTCACGTTATTAGACGCTGTGGATGGGGATGCCTGCCGTTGGGTGAGAGGTCTTTTGCGTTCTTCCTCACAAGCAGGAGACTACACCCCACTGATGGCCTTCATGTCAGCCGCCCTGAAACCCCCTGTGTCCCAATCAGACCACTTAATTAGACTGATCTATGCCATGGCTGAAGCCCCTAGTTTGGTTTCTTTGATTACTACCTTTTTTGAACTTGCCCCCACGTCAGGCCTATCTATTGATATGCTTCAGGCAGTCTTTAGATTGGGTTTGGATTCAGGTTCCGCTCATCACGTGGTCTGGTATATCATCCAAGGATCAGTAGATTAAATGTGTGCCTCCACAACCACCATCAACGCCTTACCCCATCATAATACCTGTTATCAGAAGGCGAATTTCTTGATTGGGTTACCCAAAGAAGACGCAGATGATGCGCCTATCCCCAAATTAGAGTAGGCTTGGGTACCAACCTTACCTAACTCCTGAGTCTGAGTTGGTGGTTACAGAGTCAACTATTAATGATTCTGTTTAAGCCCAGATGGAGGAAGTTGTTCCTATCGCCCTCGCATTTCCAATTTTTGCTACAGCAAAGGACCCCGACCTTACCCCTGATATGCCCATCATTTCTTCAGTCACAAATGAGTTGATCGAATCTTCCAATATTACAAAACTTCACTTATTTCCTTGTGCCTATGAAGATCAGTTTTGGCCAACATCATGTCTCCTTTGAAGCTCTAGTGGATAACAGAGCTGTGGGGAATATTTATGAGTGTTCAATTGGCACAACAATTAAAACAGGATATGGATGTGGGCTCCTCAGTGATGGTGGCCTCATCTGCTTATCAGTCCTCATATGTTGTTTACTGACCGGTACCTTTTTCAATCCATCAGTTCAACTCCTGCGATTGTTTTTGGCTATGACAAACCTGGTGTTTCCAGTAATCTTAGGTTGGGGTGGTGGCGCCAACAACATGTGAAGATTCATTAAGGGTCTAATATGTTGTTTACCAATGGTGATTCAGAGGGGAGTTCCCTTTTAACACCTTCAAGATAATACAAGGAACCAGCTCTATCATTACTTTGGTTTCTTCTATGGGCATCCCAGCCGATTTCCCCAAAAGGTTAATGTGATATCAGAGAATCTTTGATATGGAAAAAGTGGATCATCTGCCTAAGCACACTAGGTATTATTGTGGGTTTTGAAAAACCGTGGAGTTGGTGAACATCAACTGTCCGTTGTATCCCCATAGTCCGGAGGAAGAAGTTGCACTCATAACCTTGTTGGATGAAATGTTGAAAAAGGTTAGTTGTTCAAAAAGACCTCACCCTTCGCCTCCCCCATCATCTTCACCAAAAAATTGGATAACTCTCTCCATCCCTTCATGGATTACGGTCATTTGAATAAAATAACTTTTACAGATCCCTACCCATTGCCTCTGGAGCAGACAATCAGCCAGGCAATTGCCACATCCCGTGAGTTCTCAAAGCTGGATATGGTGAATGCCTTCAACCAAATTTGGGTAATGGAAGGGCAGGAATGGTTAACCGCAATCTGAATAAAGCGAGGCATTTTTCAATTTTATGTAATTCCCTTCAGACTGAAGAATGCCCCCGCTATGTATAACAGATAATTGACAATGCATTGGGTGACCTCCGGTTTTACTTGTGCAGTTGCATACATTGACGATATCCTGGTTCACTCCCCAACTCCTGAACAACATGCTACCTAATTAGAAGCAGTGGTGTTTGCCTTGGATAAAGCAGGGTTGTTCCTCAAAGCTTCCAAGTGTGAGTTTTATAAGGAGGAGGTTACTTTCCTCAGGAACCTGGTTTTGAAGATGGTGTTTCAATCCCTCCCAACAAGTTAGATGTGATCTGATAATGGTCAATTCCAACTATGCAGAAATAACTTCAGAGTTTCTTGAGAACTATCATCTTTCTAAAAAGTTTTCCTCAGAACTTTCCCAGTTGACTGCACCACTCCACCCCCTTACTGGGAAGAACGTACCAATTTGTTGGACGCCTGAATGCCAGCAGGCATTTGAATCGATCAAGGAGATGTTCATGTCTCCGCCCATTTTGAAACACGCTGATCCCACCAAACCATATATCGTTGCATGTGATGCCTCGTTTTAGCAGTGGGAGAGGTGTTGCTTCAGGAGCACGATGACCTTGAACATCATGTTGCTTATTTCTCCAAAAAATTACAGCCACGGAGCAGCCTTGGGACATTTATGACAAGGAATTGGCATCTGTTGCATGGGCATTAACTCATTGGCGTTACCTGTTGCAGGGAGCCCGCCATGAATTAACAGTCCGCACAGATCACCAGGCCCTTTTGTATTTTTGCAATCCCAATAATTGGCGTATCAGCAGGCCCAAACCTATTGGGACCTGAGCAGTTTCAACTTTAAATACAAATTTTGTAAAAAGTGTGCTCAATGTAATTCCTGATTTCCTGAGCTGCAGTCCCGCCCACTGTCCCTCGGAACCTGAGGAGGTGGATATCATTACTGTGATCCCTGCCGCTCAGATCCTGTTGATTGTTCCCCCTGTCATTTCCTCTGTCATTTTGGCTCCTGACGCCCTGCTAGTAGCTCAGGTTTTAGCTGGTCAAATGGACTGCCCTGAGGGCGTGGATTTAGTCAACTATTTAACTCATTCAAGTCACAAACACTCCCTATACTCCTTAAAAGAGGGTCTCATTTACTTCTGCTCTCACATTTGGGTTCCTCCCTCCTTCCGAACAGTAGTATTCCATGCACATCATGATCCCCCCGCAGTTAGACATCCCAGTAACAAGAAATGTATCAATTTGATCAAGGAAACCTTTAATTGGGCGGGACTGACAAAAGAGGTCCTAGCTTGGATCGTCAACTGTGTTACTTGCGCTAGGGCCAAGTCAAATCACCCAGAAAAAACAGCCTCCTGCACCCCTTACAGAAGGCGGAGGGTCCATGAACCTCAGTGTCCATGGACTTTATCGTTGAACTCCCCTGTTCTAATGGGTTCACAGCGGTGATGGTAGTGGTGGATCATTTCACAAAAATTTCCCTTTTTATCCCTTGTACTTCTGCGATTACATCAGAAGAAACTGCTTATCTTTTTGTACACCATATGTTTTTGATGTTCAGTCTTCCCCAGGAGATCATCAGTGACTGGGGTTCACAGTTTACTGCGCAGTTCTGGAGTGAACTCCTATCAATCCTGAAAATATCCCCCTGTTGATCCACGGCATAAAACCATCAGTCTGACGGTCAGACTGAGCAGGTCAATCAAGTCCTCAAACAGTACCTGCATTGATATGCTAAAAAAGCGCAGGATACTTGGGCCAGTGACTTCCCCTAACTCAATTCTCTTACAATACAGGACCCACGCGTCCACAGTGTTATCCCCTTATGAAGCAACGTTGGAGTATAATCCTTTATTTTTAATTAGACCATGCTTGCAGCCCGAGGTTCAAGCTGCCAAAGACCACGCTGCCCATATCTGATCAACTCAAGCTTTAGTGCGGAAACACCTTACCAAAGCCATCAATGACTACAAGCGGTTTGCAGATTATAAGCATCTTTCAGGTCACTATTTCACATTGATTCCTACATTATGCTTGATACCCATCATTTAAAAATTCAAACCCCTTCCCGTAAATTTGCTGAAAATGCTTGTGCCCCCATTTAGTGGAAGAGTATTGGGTAACATGGCGTTCTGACGGAAGCTTCCTGTGCATTGGAAGCAGCACCCTGTTTTCCATGTTTACCAGCTGTCGCCCTTCAAGGGTACAATTCCCACAGAACTAGAACCAATCATTATTAATAATGGGGAAGAAGATGAGGTAGAGGCTATCCTGGCATCCCGGAAGTCACGACGTTCTATCCAATATCTAGTGGCCTTGAAAGGGTATCCAGCCTATGAAAATAGCTGGGTTAAGGCGCGCAATTGCGCGAATCTGCATGGACCTGGCTGAAGCATTCGATATCCCACCCCAAGGCTCCCTCCCCCCAGAAAGTCATGACGGTTATGGCTATCAAGTTACCCAAAGCACACAAGAATGTGGCTCTGGTGCAGTTTCTCAGTGGGGGTGCCTTTCCTTTGGAAAAAGGAAAGGGTAATGTAAGTCCTGGGGAACGTCCCCTGGCTGTTGATTGGGCCATCTACTAATTCCCAATTAAAAAGACACCGAAGAGGATGGTGGTACCCCTCATTACTCAGGCGATCTCGCTCACATAGTAGATGTGATGGGTAACAGCCCTTCCGCTTCGGATCCCACCCCAGTACCCACACTCACCTTGGCAGAACTGTTATGGGTAATTAGTGACATCTGCACCAAAATTGTTGAGTTAAAACTGGCTGTATCTAATTTGAGTGTCAATCTGGTCAATGCACGAATCTCACATGGCTGGAAAGGCATGAAGACTGAGGTCTTAGCTGGAACGCCCAACGGTTCCAATTCAAAAATATACCAATTGAACAAATCACCTTCCTTCCAAAGTCATTGGGGATCATCCTTGATGATCAGGCTATAGCATTGGGCGCCACCAATGAGGGTTTGAAGCTCCCAGTAGGTAATTCTGGCATTGTGGCTGATGTGATGCTATTGACCAAACAAATGGTCCAGTGACAAAGCAGGTGAGTTAGGCGTCCCAAACATGTTCTTAACCAAATGGACCCATCCCTAAGTGGGGTAGCCTTGGGGGATTCCCGCCAATCGTTGGGCTAAATGCCATTATGCCAACCATCAGAAACATAGCTGAGCCCCGGTTTGGTCATTTGAGGTCAAACTGACAGCAACTCAGCCCACCGCCAAATTTAGTGATTTTGGTTCTCAAGGAACAAAACTGCCCATTCTAAACAATTCACCGGTTATGTCTAAATTGCAGGACCCAATCCTGGCTTGTCACTACCCCAATTGACCACTATTTAATCAGTTGCAAAGCACTGAGAAAATTGTTGATTGATTATTTTCCTTTTCCTTCAATAAAATTTTGCCAAAAAACCAAACCAAATTTTATTATTTCTTCTGACTGATTCCCTGAAGGCGTTTTCCTGGTGACCTGTCAGTCCATATACTGGATGGGTTTTACCAGTACTCTTGGGCACTATGGCCCCCTCCGTCGTCAATTGGGTTCAGCGAGTCTGATATTTTTAGCTTTACAACCCTATCATCATTAATTTCTGGCAGCGATACATGGGGATCGTGTGGCCATATGTTCACTAATTGCAAGAGATAATTTGTCTCCTTGCCACCCCAGTTGAAATGGCCCCATATGCTGAGAGTATCATCGAAACTATCTCTGTGATTCCACCCCTGCAGCAAGACCCTCCGGGTCAGGAGTGGGTTCAGTGTGGTTCACTGTTGTGATCATTCTCACCTTTGTGTTGCATCAACACTTTGTCATTTCCCAATGCCTGGCTCCATATCAAGTCATCCAGTTGGCAATGCCTCTGGCATTCTGGCTTGCTTTTTGGGTGCTTATGCATCCTGACTGGTAGGCCAGTCTAAACTTTTTTTCCGTTTCTATGACAGTTTTGGCTGATACCTCAGTCTTCATGCCTTTCCAGCCATTTGATAACTGAGCATCAGCCAGATTGCCCCCCAAATTATATCTGACCACTTTCATTTGACAATCTCGGCACATATTATACTAATTTCTCATAACAGTTCTGCCAAGGTGAGTGTGGGTACTGGGGGTGGGATCCAAAGTGGAAGAGCTGTTACCCACCGCTTGTCTACTATGTGAATGAGATTTCCCTGAGTAATGAGAGGTACTGCCATCCTCTTCAGTGACTTTTTACTCAGGAACAGGAAAATGGCCCGATCAACCACCAGGGGACATTCCCGACTTACATTACCCTTTCCTTTTTCCAAAAGAAAGGCACCCCCACCGGGAAACTTCACCTGAGCCACATTCTTGTGTTCCTTGGGTAACTTGATTGCCATAATTGTAACGACTTTCTGGGGGGTGGGGAGCCTCGGGGTGGGATATATGGAATGCCTCAGCCAGGTCCATGCAATTCGCGCAATTGCGCGCTTAACCCAGCTATTTTCATATGCTGGATACCCTTTCAAGGCCACTAGATATTGGATAGAACGTCATGACTTCTGGGATGCCATGATAGCCTCTTTCTCGGCTTCTTCCCCATTATTAACAATGATTGGTTCTAGTTATGTAGGAATTGTACCCTTGAAGGGCGACAGCTGGGAAACATGGAAAACAGGGTGCTGCTTCCAATACGCAGGGAGCTTCAGTCAGAACGCCATGTTACCCAATACTCTTCCACTAAATGGGGGCCCAAGCATATACTGGAAAATTTACGGGAAGGGGTCTGAATCTTTAAATGATAGTTATCAAGCATGATGTAGGAACCCACCGCAAAATCATGCTCTGGAAGATGCTTACAATCTGTGAACCACTTGTAGTTGTTGATGGCTTTGGTGAGGTGTTCATGCACTAAGGCTTGAGTCAATCTGATATGGGCAGCGTGGTCTGCAGCAGCTTGAACCTCAGGCCACAAGCATGGCCCAACTAAAAATGAAGGATTATAACCCAACATTGCTTCGTAGGGGGAAAGCCCATGGACACATGGTTCCCATTGTTGTAAGCGAATTTAGTGAGAGGCAAGTCACTGGCCCAAGTATCCTGCGCAGCTGCAGCATAGCAATCAGGTACTGTTCTAGGACTTGATTGACTGCTTGGTTTGTCCGTTGGACTGAGGATGATAAACCGTGGAGTGAAAGTGGGATATTTTTATAAAAATAGAGATCACTCCAAAACCACGAGGTAAACTGTGAGCCCCAGTCACTGATGATCTCCTGGGGAGACCAAACATCGAAAACACATGGCATACAAACAAACAGGAAGTTTTTTCTGACATAATTGTGTAAGTACAAGGTATAAAAAGGGAAAATTTTGTAAAACGATCCACCACTACCATCACCGCTGTGAACCCATTAGAACTGAGGAGTTCAAAGATAAAATCCACGGACACCAAGGTCCATGGGCCCTCCACCTGCTGTAAGGGGTGCAAGAGGTTATTTTTGCTGGAGCATCTGACTTGGCCCTAGCACAAGTAACACAATAAGCGATCCAAGCCAGAACCTCTTTTGTCAGGCCCGCCCAATTAAAGGTTCTCTTAATCAAATCAATGCATTTCTTGTTGCCGGGATGTCTGACTGTGGGGGGATCATGATGTGCGTGGAATACCACTGATTGGAAGGAGGGAGGAGCCCAGATGTGAGACCAAAAGTAAATGAATCCATCTTCTAAGGAATATAGTGAGTGTTTTTGACTTGAGTGAGCCAACTGCTTGACCAACTCCACGCCCTCAGGGCAGGACATTTGACTGGCTAAGACCTGAGCCACTAGTGGGGCGTCAGGAGCCAAAGTGTTGAAGGAAATGATGGGGGGAACAATTGATGGGATTTGAGCGGCAGGAATCATGTTAAAGAGATCAACTTAACCTGGTTCTGAAGGACTGTGGGTGGAACTTCAGCTTAGGAAATTGGGAAGTACATTGAATGCACCTTTAACGAATTTGTATTTCGAAGTTAAAACTGCACAGGTCCCAATAGGTTTGGGCCTGCCAATGCGCCAATCTTTGGGTTTTACAAAAGTACAAAAGGGCCTAGTGATCCGTGCAGACTGTTAATTCATGGCGGGCACCCTGCAACAGATACCGCCAATGAGTTAATGCCCATGCAACAGCTGCCAATTTCTTGTCATATATGGCCCAAAATTGCTCCATGGCTGTAAAATTCCAGTAAAAGTAAGTGACTGGGTGTATTAACCATTGTTCTCCTGAAGCAACACCGCTCCCACTGTAATTGACGAGGCATCGCATGCAACAATGTACAGTTTGGTGGGATTGGCATGCTTCAAAATGGGTAGAGACACAAACACCTCCTTGATTGATTTGAACACCTGCTGGCATTTGGGCGTCCAACAAATTGGTAAGTTCTTCCCAGTAAGGGGTGGAGTGGTGCGACCAACTTGTAAAGTGCCAGGGAAAACTTCTTTAGGAAGATAATAGTTCCCAAGAAACTCCAAAGTTGTTTCTGCATAGTCAAAGTTGGCCATTCTCAGATCGCATCTAACTTGTTGGGAGGGATTGCAACACCATCTTTGAGAACCAGGTTCCCGATGAAAGTAATCTCCTCCCTATAAAACTCACACTTGAAAGATTTGAGGAACACCCTGCCTTATGCAAGGCGATCACCACTACTTCCAAGTCAGTAGCATGTTGTTTGGGATTTGGGGAGTGAACCAGGATATCATCAATGTATGCAATTGCAAAGGTAAACCGGAGGTCACCCAGTACATTGTCAATCATCCATTGAAACGTAGCGGGAGCATTTTTCAGCCCAAAGAGCATTACACAAAATTGGAAAATGCCGCACTTTGTCCGGATTGCTGTTAACTATTCCTGGCCTTCTATTACCCAACTTTGGTTGAAGGCGTTCACTAGATCCAACTTAGAGAACACTTGGGTTTAGGCGATTGCGTGGCTGATTGTCTGCTCCAGAGGCAAGGGTTAGGGATCAGAAACAGTTTGTATTATTCAAATGACCATAATCCATGCAGGGATGGAGAGAACCATCCACTTTTTTGGCAAAGATGATGGGGGAGACGACGGGTGAGTTCTATTTGAACAACCAACCTTTTTTAATATATTGTCCAACCAGGTATAGAGTGCAACTTCTTCCTCCGCTGTATGGGGATACAACGGACAGTTTATGTTCACCAACTCCACAGTTGTTCTAAACCCACAATCAAACCTGGTGTGTTTAGGCAGGCAATCTGCCTTTTCCTTGTCGAAGATTCTCCAATAGCGCATTAACCTTTTGGGGAAATCAGCCAGGATGCCCGCAGAAGTGACCAGGGTAGTGATAGAGCTGGTTCCTTGTATTATCTTGAGATTGTTGATCAGAGGGAACTCCCCTCTGAATCATCATTGGTATATGACAATGTATTAGATTATAGATGAATCTTCACATGTTGTCAGCGCCACCACCCCGCACCTAAGATCACCTGAAACACCAAGTTTGGCATAGCCAAAAAGTGATTGCAGAAGCGGAACTGGTGGATTGAAAAAGGTACCGGTCAGCAAACATTATATGAGGGCTGATAAGCAGATGAGTCCACCATCACTGAGGAGCCCGCATCCATTTCCAGTTCTAATTGTTGCACCAACTCAACACTCATGAAGTTCTCCGCAGCTCTGGTATCCACCAGGGCTTTGAAGGAGACATGCTGCGAGCTGACACTTATCTTCATAGGCAATAGGAAATAAGCGCAGTTTTATTTATTGGAATATTTGACTGACTCATTTGTGACTGAAGAAATAACGGGCATATCAGGGGTAAGGTCAGGTCCTTCGCCAGAGCTAAAATTGGAAGTACAAAGGTGGGGGAAACGATTTCTCCATCTGGGCTTAAACAGATTCATTAATAGTTAATTCTGTACCTGCCAACTCGGACTTGAGGGTTACAGCAAGATCAGTACCTAGATCTACCGCTAATTCAGAGATAGGCGCATCATCTGTGTCTACTTTGGGTAACCTAATCAAGAAATTCGCCTTCTGATAACAGGTAACAAGATGGGGTAAGGCGTTGATGGTGTTTGCGGTGTCATAATTTGATCTACTGATCCTTGGATGGTACCCGCAGACCACGTGATGAGCGGAACCTGAATCCAAACCCAATCTAAAGACTGCCTAAAGCATATCAATAGATAAACCTGACGTGGGGGCCAGTTCATGAAAGGTAGAAATCAAAGAAACCAAACTAGGGGCTTCAGCCATGGCATAGATCAGTCTAAATAAGTGGTCTGATTGGGACACAGGGGGTTTCAGGGCGGCTGACATGAAGGCCATCAGTGGGGTGTAGTCTCCTGCTTGTGAGGAAGAACGCAAAAGACCTCTCACCCAACGGCAGGCATCCTCATCCACAGCGTCTAATAACGTGAACCCTTTTTGGGCATGAGATAATGCAAAAGCGTTATTAGGTGCAAGTGCTGTATGCATTTGCACTTCAGCAAGCGCGTCAACAACTTGATTGGCAATTTCTTGAGAGGGGAAACTTGATCTTCCCTCCAGGCTGGAGGTAGGAGGAGGAGACGCCATCTGCATAGGTTGGGTGGCTTGAAGAAGATTTTCCAAGGTAGAGTGGATACTTCTCCTAAAGTCAGAAAGTGATTAAACAAACAACAAACAGCAAGCTACAGTTGCACATTCATTTGGTAAAGGGTAACCACTGCAGCGCCCAGTTTGAAGAACAAGGCAGAAGTGGCTGTAAATAATGGTTGGTCAATTATGTCATGGAAATGGCAGAATTTTATACTGGCCTGCCAGTCGGGATGTGTAATCATTTAAATCGCAAGCCAGAATGCCATAGGCTTTGCCAACCGGATGACTTGATATGGAGCCTGGCATTGGGAAATGACGAATCGTTGATGCAGCACAACCATGAGTATGATCCTGACGATGAAACACAATGAACCCACTCCTGACCCAGGGGCGTTGCTGCAGGGGTGGGATCACTGAGATAGTTTTGATGAGCTCCTCAGCATATGGGGTCATTTCAACTGGGGTGGAAAGGAAACAGATTCTCTCTTGCAATTGGTGGACATAAGGCCACAAGACGCCCGTGTACTGGTACCAGAAGTTTGCGATAATGGGGTTGTAGTGCCAAAAATATTGGACTCGCTGAATCCAATTGATGACAGAGGGGGCCATAGTGACCAAGAGTACTGGTAGAGCCCATCCAGTATATGGACTGACAGGCCACCAGGGAAACGCCATCAGGGATGCAGTCAGAAGGAATAGTACAAATAAAAATTGTTTTGGTTTTTTGGCAAAAATTTTTAACAAAGGAAATGGAAGAAAATCGTTCAACAATTTTCTCAGTGCTATGCAACTGATTAGATAGTGGTCGATTGGGGTAGTGAAAAGCCGGGATCAGGACCCTCAATTTTGACCTAACCGGTGAATTATTCAAAAATGGGCGGGTTTGTTCCTTAGGAACCAACATTAAAAACTTGGTGGTGGGCTGAGTCACTGTCAGTTCGACCTCAAACATCTAAACTGAGGCTCAGCTACATTTTTGACAGTTGGCATGATGGCATTTAGCCTGATGAGCTA
This sequence comes from Massospora cicadina, assembly GCA_022478985.1. Classification (NCBI taxonomy): domain Eukaryota; kingdom Fungi; phylum Entomophthoromycota; class Entomophthoromycetes; order Entomophthorales; family Entomophthoraceae; genus Massospora; species Massospora cicadina. The sequence continues at coordinate 12,575 of JAKSZP010002830.1, read as the reverse complement.
TGGGAATCCCCCAAGGTCACCCCACATAGGGGCGGGTCTATCTGGTTGGGAACGGGTTCAGGACGCCCAAACCGCTTATGCTTGGTTGCTGGGCCATTCGTTCAGTCAGTGGCATCACAACAGCCATAATGACCAAATTTCTGACAGGGGGCTTTGAACCCTCGTTGATGTGGCTGATGCTATAGCCTGATTGTCAAGGATGATCCCTGATGACTATATAAGGAAGGTGATTTGTTCACTTGACATATAATTGAATTGGAATCATTGGGCATCCCAGCCAATACCTCAGTCTTCATGCCTTTCCAGCCATTTGAGATCTGAGCATCAGCCAGATTGCCCCCCAAATTAGATCTGACCACTTTAAATTCGATAATCTTGGTGCAGAATTTACTAATTTTTTCATAACAGTTCTGCTGAAGTGAGTGTGGGTACTGGGGGTGGGATCCGAAGCAGAAGAGCTGTTACCCACCACTTGTCTACTACGTGAGCAAGATCGCCCTGAGTAATGAGAGGTGCCACCATCCTCTTCAGTGTTTTTTTACTCAGGAACAGAAAAATGGCCCAATCAACCACCAGGGGACATTCCCCGGGACTTACAGCAGGTCAGCGCTTCATTGATAGAAGAGTTTGGGTGTCTCTTAAGCTCCAAGATGTGATAAGGAGGGGTAAAAATCTGAATCTCCATATTCACAATAATTTGTGAGCTAGAGGGTATTGTGATAGGATGGGGGAATAAAGATGGATCCCATCTTTGGCATCCAAGCCTCTGGGGGTAACTTAGTCTTTCCTCCTACAACTCGGTATTCAACTTTATAAATGGAGGATGGGTTTTCAAGGAGGCATGTCCATTTTTTTAGACTCCTTTACTTTTGATGGGGAGTTTGAATATTAATTGATTTCAATACCCTAGGAGGAATAGGTACTTTTCCTTATGGCTAATGATGCAGTTGAATTCCCGCATCATAGGTAACAGTAAACAATTCATAAGTATCATTTCTAATGCAATGGTGGGGGCGGTAATAAGAGTTTTTAAATCGAAGTGGTAAGGCATAATACGCTCCAATAGCCTTAGTAGAATGACTAAGAGCTGTTCCATATTCAGCTTTGTGGATCAAGTCTGGAGTTATTTTTATCTTTTGGATGAGTCAGGGGAAATAACATTAATCAGTGAGCCAGTATCAATTATTACCAAGACTTTAACCTTATGTATGACTACCTTGACTTGAACCAACAAAGATCCAAACCAGGAATTAACAGCTAATAAACTGTCAGAAGGGATTTGCAATGAAGTTAGTGGAGGATTCTGCCATGGCCCAGCTCAGGGTTGTTCAATGCATTTAAACGTTGTGTCTGCCAGCGCTTGACTTTCCTTAGAAAAGTAGACTGTCAAAAATTGATGGTGTAACTGACCAAAATAGATGTAAGAAAGTGGGAGGTGTTTATTTCCTTGGATAGAAAAGGGTATGCCAACTTCTGCAGGAGCAGTTAACACAAAAACCTGGAGTTCTGGGGATAAAGATAGAGCTAATACAAGGGTCTTAAGGCACTGGATTTCCGTCAGCATAGGGAGCCTCTTGCCCTATACTCACTGATCTTTTTCCAACTTACGTTAAGGTATGCAGCAGTAAGCTAATGTGTGGTTATTTCTTCTGCAATGAGTGTAGTATAGCTCAGGAGTAGGCAAATTGTAGGGTGTAACAGCCAATACTTATCTGTGGCTTATTGGTATTAAAATAAGGTGGCCTAACGGGTTTAAGTAGTTGTTGGGCCACCAGGGAGGAAACATTAGTGGCACAATCATCTGAAGCAGGGCTTCGAAGTTTACAGCCTTGAACGAGATGTTCTCCATTAAAGTAAAATAAAATAAAATAAGAGTTCTGTTGAGAAGTACTTTATTGAAAATAATCAAGCACTATTTATAGTGCTTTGAAATGTAAGGATAAAAATAGGGATTACAAGAATGGGAATAGGGATATCTAAGGGTAGTGTCATGGGACCTGTAGGAAAGTCCCAATACTAGGATAGGTGGGAATAGATAAAGTATGGATAAAGATTAGATAAAAAATAGGAAATGTACATTTTACCCAAATTCAGCATAATTTGGGCAAAGCCCCAAATTTGGTATTCTAGTTGAATCAAACCCATTCTCAAAATTATTGGGCCATTTGAAAATTATGCCCTCCATTTGATTATATCGATTTTCCCCCTGGATAAGGCTTTCACCTAATCCAGGGAGTTTCCTGACAGTAGTTCAGCTGGATTTTCCATTATAGCCTCTTTAATATGGAGGAGGGATGTTAAGTTAGACTTCACTGCTTTAAGATAAAGTACAATATAAGGCATATTTTTAAACGCTGACAACGCAGCAGTGATAACATAATCTAACTTAAAACTATTTCCTGCAACCAGAGTTTGTGCTTTGAGGTAAAAACAGTGGGCAAATTCGCTGATATTTTTTCCAATTAAGGCTGATACCCATAAGTGTCTGTTCTTGGTTAGTAAAATTAAATCGCTCCCAAATTTCCAAAGCAAAGCAGTCTTAGCATCAGTCCAAGTATGGCAATGCATCAGATTGGGGACCATAATGTCTTGAGCCATACAGCTAAGACAATTAGTCAAGTGCTTAAGCTGTTGATAGTCAGTCGCTTCCTCCATAGAGTTTTCATTGATATATAAGAAAGAGAAAAACTTTCCTCCCCAGGGAAATAATTTTTTTTGAAAAAGGTAAAATGTACCACTTGGGGGTTAGAGGACAATCTACATGAATTGATTTGGGGACAGCACTTTCATCTGATGAAAGGCGTTATCTCTAGAATACGCTTGAGGTGAAGCGCATCTACTTATAGCCGCAGATCTTTAAGATTATCAGCTATTAGATCTACTCATTTATGAGTAGCACTGAGAGCCAACTTTATAGTGACAAGTTGGTTTAATCAACATACTTCATTTTTTAAGGCGGTTTTAGCAGTTTGTAGATTCAGTTGATGTTTATCAAAGGTGATCACTCTTTGCTACAATCCACATACCAAAGCAGGTAGGGTTGCTCAGTCACTGAGATGGGCAGCTTCACAATCTGAGGAGTTTTCTGAAACAGAATCGTTTTTATCAATATTTGCTTTTGCTGTTTATTTTTATAGTTATTCACTGTGAAATTGGGGTGCATCCTGGCAGAAAGCACCAGTTTTATTGGGATACTGGGGTTTATAACCAAAGATCCCTTTTTCAGAACAATGAGCCAAGTGACTTGAATCTCAAGGGTGTTGGGAAAAGACCTGTGTGCTTCTTTTGATAAAGAAGTCTTTATCCTGATACTTAGTCAGGTAAGGCGATTTACAATTAAACTATACCAATTTTAACTTAAAACTGATGAAAAGGAGTAAAAACGTAATCTTTATATATGTCAAGCATTGTTAAATGAGAGTTTTGTTTAGTAACTTTCCAAGATAAGATCTAGACTTATACAATTCAGAGATTCAAAGGTAATTTAGTCATTTTGGTCCAATTTGATTTGCTCGCCTCATAGATCAGGTTTGAACCCCAGTACTACGGCGTGGTATGGCGTCCGAAATCTTCCCAGTTAAGGGCTAACTATTTGCCCAGTGCGGGTTCAATTCCCGTTATATACCTTATTTGAATCTCCAATTCGCGTTGGAATCCCAACAAATATTACAAAAGCATCAGGTACACCACTGGGCAGCTGAGTTTTCCTCCATATTGAGTCACCCGTGTACTCTAGTTCTAGTCAAAGTTTGGATATCAATTCCCCTTTGGGACAAAGCCAAGTTTTGTTTATGTACAATACCTATTAATGTTCACCATGTTAACCACCCTTGCACTATGCCACTTTAGTGTAAGCACCCTTTACTGGGCTATTCTACTTGGAATACTGATGAACAGTTCCCTAACGTTGGACCTATGCACCAAGCACCACCACATATGGAACTGCTGAAGTATAAATACTCTCCTAACATTTGGTGACCAACCACTTTGATTTATGTGCATGAACCTTTTTGTGTGAGACTTTCTTGAAGTGCAAACAGTGTGCGCTAGCTGTTGGTCATGGCCGCAGTGGGGTCCAAGACTGTTTTTGCATTTTGCTAATGGCTGGAGGATCTCAGCAACATTCTTTTACCTCTGACTGGAAAGTACCCACCCTTCTTGCTTGTACACGGTGGATACGTTTACTCCACAATCTGAGAATTGTAAATCCCTGACTTTCCACCAAAATTAATAAAATTGACTTCAAGAAACTGTTTTTTCTTTGGCACCGCATTTGGACAGTGCAGGCAGGATCACCAACGAAGGGCCGGGTGTGATGGCTTTGGATAACGTCATACAAAACATCGCCAAAATGGGTATAAGGGCCATTTGTAACCCAAAATGCGTTTCATAATTACGTTTTCATATATACAATCAAGCCATATATCTTCTATTGTGGCTCAGATATAAACCCCATTTCAGTGTATCAAATCACCCCAGAAAACCTTCGTTTAACCACAACATTGATCCGCAGAACACAGGAGGTGGAGAAGGAGTTACAGTTACAATATAAAAACGTTTATGCAATTGCTGAGGATATGGTGGGATATGTGACTTCAGTAGTAAGAGTGAACAAATACCCCTCTCCATTCTTTGATGCAGAAACGTACCCTGGTGGCATGTTAGACCCTGAAGAAGAGTTTGGTGGTGAAAGTTTTTGTTGTCTGCTATGAATAAAGATTGTTCTGGCTATTTTTTGTTGACTGTTACACTTTCATCCTCTTCAGGTAAAATTAGCACTACTATCCTGGTAGATACTGGAGCCTCTGAGAATTTTATTGATCAAGACTTAGCTGACTACCATGAGCTGAGTTACTTGTTAGTGGTATGGTTATAGGAGGGCTTCCCAAGGTATTCCCACGCTGAAAATTATGGGGTTAGTGGATTATCAAGCTGGAAAACACCACTTGTCTAACCACTTCCAAGCGATCAAAAACCTCTGTACCCCATCATTTTGGGTGTAGAGTGGTGGCAAAAGAATGACGTCAGAACCAACTTGAAAGAAATTACCATGTCCTTAACTTTGAAGAAGGGCATGAGTTAGTTGTCCCTTTGGCTGAAGCAAACTTTCAAGGAGACTTACCCCATTGGCCCAATATTCACATACTCGGTCTGGCTCCGTTGTTGTTGTCCTCTTTGGAGGTTCCCAACCTTTCCTGTATGGAGGAGTTGGAATATTCTTTTGATGCGGTTTCAGCCAACGTAATACCAGCTCATTCATAGTTTGAGTATGAGTTCAAGATCACCATTAATTTGGTGCATATATCTTCCCCAATTTATTCTTTGATGGTATGGGAGGAAGCAGCTTTAGATGTGTGGGTTAAGGAGCAATTAGCCAAAGGTGCAATTTTATAGTAAACCTCCCCAGTATGCTCCCCCACATCTCTTTGTAGAGAAGGCTAATGGTACCTTACGCCCATGTGTTGATTATGGGAATCTCAACAAGTTCACAGTATCAGACTTACATCCCATCACACTGGACTCCAGATTGCATGCTATGTGGAGAAGGCAAAAGTTTTCTCCAAATCTGGATTGTTTAAACGCGTTCATTCAGATCCGTTTCAAGAAGGGCCAGGAGTGGCTGACCGCATTTCGCACCAGAAATGAGATTTTCCAATTTCTTGTTATGCCCTTTAGGCTTAAAAATGCCCCTGTTATTTTTCAACGCCATATTGTTGTGGCTTTGAGGGACCTGCTGGTGTTATTCGCGGTAGCTTACATGGATGATATTCTGGTATTTTCTCCTGACAATGAGTCCCATGCTGTACACCTTTGGCAGGTGGTGGAGCGTTTGAGGGCAGCCAACCTTACGCTGAAAATCAGTAAGTGTAAATTCTTCAAGTCCCAGGTCACCTTCCTGGGCAACGTCATGTTTGACAAAGGGCACATGATAAATCCATGCAAGGAGAAGGCAATTTGTTAATGGCCCACTTCAACTTTGGTTAAGGAATTAAGAAGTTTCTTGGGGACGTGTACATTCTTTAAGAAATTCACACCAAATCTTTATGAAGTTGCCATTTTTGTATAAGGCGTGTGGCGTAAAAGCTCTCCAATAGTCCCCAACTTTGCAGAATGCCTTCCAAGTTAAAATTGTATTTTACTGTCCACATCCATTTTTCAATATGTTGACCCTAATAAAGAGTTCATTGTTACTTCTGATGCCTCCAACTTCGCCATAGCTGCAGCCCTATTACAAGTAGGCAAAAATGGAATAGAGCATCAGGTGGTATTTTTCCAGAAAAATGTCCTCATCAGAGTTTAATACACCGTATATGATAAAGAGTTATATGCAGTGGTTGAGGCGCTGACTTATTGGCGTCATCACTTGCTAGGCACATCCCAATCCTTCCACGTTAGTACAGACCACTGTACAGGCTGTACACCGCACACCTCATATCTTGACCCCATAGCAAACCTTCTGGCAAGATATCCTATCCTAATTTGCGTTTTCTTTTGAGTTTACTAAGGGCAAGGAGAATGGTTTAGCATGTGCTTTGAGCCGCAACCATGCACTAGTTCCAGATTATAAGGAGGTAGAAGTGCATAATAACCACTTGATGATTCCACAGGGTAAGATTGTGTTTCAGCTTCCCACTTCCTCGGCCAATGGGCCAGCGCTTGCTCCTCTGGAAAATTTGGAGTAATATGGTATCTTCAGAAAGTTAGTCCTTTCCCAGCCTTTGTCAGCCAAATATGCTATGGTTTTTGTAAGAGCGTTGAATCAGGAGAATATAACCTGGGGTATCACGTGAAGGATGAGATGGTTTGGTTTCAGGGGCGCTTATGGGTTCACAATGGGCTACTTATCCTGGAAATCATCTGGGACCATCATGAAGGGTCAGCGTTGGTTATCCTGGGAAGGCAGACTCTAGAGCTAATTTGCCACACTTACAAATGGAAGGGGTTGGCTGCACAGGCGGGCAGGTATTGCAAAAAGTGCCTAGTCTGCAACTAAATGAAACTAAATAGCCAGTGTCTAGTGGGGTTGTTATCCAGTTCAAAAGACTGAAGGGCCTTAGATTTCTATATTGGTTATTTTGTTTTGAAATTGCCTGTGTCTGATGGCTATGATGCTATCATGGTAGTGGTGGACCATTTAGCAAAGTTCGCCCACTCTATACCCTGCAGAACCACAGTCAATGCGGCTGAGATGGCTAGGCTCTTTGTCACTCAAATGTTTGCTCTTCATGGGTCCCAAAAGCGATAAAGAGCAATTGGGGACCCCAGTTTACCTCTGTCTTTTGGGAAGAGTTATGTAAGACCCTTCAGATTCGCCCCTGTCATTCAACTGCATATCACCCCCAATCAGATGGGTAAACTGAACTAATGAACCAGTGCCTTGAACAGTTCTTGCACTGTCACACCACCGCGGATCATTCAGATTGGGTTTCACATCTCCCCCATGGCCCAATTCAGTTATGACAACGCCCAATATGTATCAATCAGTAGTTCCCCATTCTTCTCCGACTATGGCTTTAATCCCGCCTTTAACATGGAGCCCAGTTGTGGATCTAAGGTGTAAGCGGTGGTGGACTTTGCAAAAATGATAAAGAAAGTACACCAGGGGGTGAGCACGAATCTAAATGCGGCAATGCAGGCTTACAAGGGGAACTCTGATAGTAAGAGATCCATTGGACCAGCGTACAGGGAAGGAGATCTCATGATGCTGGATGCTAAAAACATCCCAATCACGCAATCATGCAAAAGACTGGGACCAAAGAGGATTGAGACTTGTCGCATTGTTAGAAAGTTGAATCACGCCTCATATGAGTTGGTTATCCACACCTCGTTTCAACTTTTTTCAGTCTTCCATGAAAGCAAGCTTGCATTTTTTGAGGGTCCCCACCAGAGACTCCCAAGGCTTATCTTGTGGATGGGGCGCTGGAGTAGGAATTGAAGGAGATTGTAGCCTCTCTTCAGGTAAGAAGAAGACTTTAGTATCTTATACTTTGGAAGGGATTAGATGTAGTGGAGAACAGTTGGGTCATAGCGTGACTTCGCCCATGCCCAAGATCTAATTGTAGCATTCCATGAGTGTTTTCCTGAGGCTGCAGGATTATAATCCAAGATTGCAGTTGCCGCCATGAAGTTGGCCACTTTCCACAAAAACATTTTTTTGGAGAATGCCCCTGTAGGAGGGGTTGAGCCCAAAAAAGATGGGATGGTAATGTCATGTTTACATGATTTAATTGAGGGTACCAACAGCAAGGACAAGGCTGGGAGGCAGGAGGTCCAAAGGGTCAAGTTGCAGGACCTTCATGACCTAAAGCACATCTTGGAGAAACGCTGAGTAAAGGCCAGGTATGCCCAGGTTGGTACAAGTGAGGTGCACAACATCCAGTCCTTTGTTTCGGCTCTTGCATTAAAACAAATGAGTTATCTTCTTAATGATGATGGCTCAACTCAGTTAATCTGTGAACAGGTTTCAAAACGTTTTTAATTTATGATGTTTCTAACCTGGGTCAGGCTCAAATTTAATCAATCACTCGTATAAGGTCAACTTTGAAGTATTCTACCAAGTTTATGGGGGCGTGCACTTATTGGTGTATCAAGGCTTAGTACCACTTTCGCCAATTGATGATTTCCCTGAGTTAGCTTAAATATGTTTGCTTGAGACCAACCTTTCTCACTGGTTATCATTCACTATATTAGAATAACCCTTTCATTTACAGTTTTTTTTAATTTATTTGGACTTGGGAGAACCTGTGCATGGACCTCTTCAAGGAGGTCTCATGACACGGTTTCCAATTTATTTTCTTGAATATTACAACAGCATTAGGTACACTTCTGGGCAGCTCAGTTTTCCTCCATACCGAGTCACCCGTGTACTCTAGCCCTGGTCAAAGCTTGGATATGAACTCCTCTTTAGATCCAGCCAAGTTTTGTTGATCCTACAATCTTTATTAATGTTCACCACGTTAACCACTCTCGCCCTATGCCACTCTATTGCAAGCGCCCTCTGCTGGGTTATTCTATTTGTAATACTGATGACTAGTTCCCTGATGTTGAGCCTGTGCATGAGCTTCACCACATAGAGAACTAAAGGTTATAGTTACTCTCCTGCACAGACATTATTCTCCCAGGTCATAGGGAGATCAAGGGCTTGCTAGTGAACCTACAGCATGAACCCATGCAAATTCTCTGACACCAGATTGTGGCATTTTTACACTTGACCCCAATGGTTGATGTCCTTCAGATTCATGAGTTCAGATTACTAATTGATTTTGTCTACCCCTTAAACTACCACTTGGCGTAATGGCGGTGGTACTTCACAAAAACTTAGTTGGGTTACCAAAGACCAGAAAGAACAAGCAATAGATTTAATTCAGAAATACAAGAAAATCTTTGCCATAGATGACCACGATTTTGGGTATACATGGGGAGTAATTCATCGAGTGGACACCAGGGATCAACCCCACTAGATCTTGGTCAATCTTCTGGCCTAGTGTAGCTGAGAAGTAATAACCGAGGATATTAACAAGATGATCAAACAAGGGATGCTCAAACCATTGAAAAGTCCTTGGGCTTCGCCCATTCTAATTTTCAAAAAGAAGGATGGTACCAATTGGGTAGTAATAGACTACCCAAAGATCAACATCATTTTAAAAAAGTACTCATACCCCTTGATGAAAATTAACAATGCCCTGGATTGGTTTGGAGGAGCTCTTTACTTTTCAGCAATGGATTTGATATCTTGCCATTGGCAAATCAAATTGCCCATGATGAAACAGGAAAGATGCGCCATTATCACGCTAAAGGGGCGTTTTCAACTGACACATATGCCTCAAGGCCTATGCAATGCCCTGGCTACGTTTTAACAGGCCATGAACACCATTCTTGGCGACCTGAAGCTTTCATGCATCCTCATATACCACAGCAAAGTTAATGTCTTTTTGTGTACATTCTCTGAGCATCTTGCTCACCTGGAGGAGGTCTTCCACCGACTTGCAGAGGCTAATATCAAAATCAATCCCCATAAATGCTACTTCTTTAAGGAACAATTGGAGTACCTTGGTTTTGTGATAGATGCAACCGGGCTGAGTCCCAACCAGTAAGGTGGAGGCATATGGAAGTTGGCTACGCCAAACAATAAGCGTGATATACAAGTATATTTGGGGATGGTCAGTTACTACTGCCGCTTTATAACCAATTTAGTTGTATTGGAAGTCCGCTGTTTAGGTTATAAATAAGGATGCCATGTTGAAAAGACAGAACACCATCAATCTTCTTTGTTACACTTTAAATGGCGCTAATCAGTGCAACAGTGCTGCGCTACCCTGATTTCAATAAAGAGTATATTATTCAGATGGATGCGTCCCTTTCTGCCAATGGGGCGGTCATATCTCAAAAGGATGATGAAGAAGAGAAGCACCCAGTGGCGTACTGCAGTTGACGCCTATATTGACATTAACGTAGTTATAATGTGACCAAGCAGGAGTGCTTAGGTGTAATATGCATATAAGCAATTTTGGGTGTATTTGCATGATGTGAATTCTAAAGTCAAAGCGTATCATGCTTTATTACACTTGTTGCATTGCCTCAAGGAGCTTGAAGGACGTTCAGCCCAATGGGCTCTCAAACTGCAGGCTTTTGACTTCGAGATTCTGCACTGACCTGGAGCAAAACACCTGAACACTGATTGCTTGTCAAGATTGCCAATCATTTCTGTTATGGCATATCTCAGTGACGTTATGTACAACAAAACGATTAGCGGAAAATATGATGATGAAATGACCCAAGTCATCATGGTATTAGACGAAATAAGGGACAATACGTTCCAGAAGAACGGTGAATTGTACAAGCGGATTGGGGACACTAATGTATATATCCCAAGGCTTTCCGGCTGACCTGATATAATTATGAGTTTACACTGAGGTGTTTATCATGGTGGAGTAAGACCCTGGAATTGTTGCGATCTCAGTACTTTTGGGAGAAAATGAACTTTGACATCCTTGAAGCCATTTTCAGCCACCAGTGCCAAGTGGAAAAGCCATTCTGCCAGAAGACCTCGTACCAGTTAATGAAACCCATTTTGCTTGGCATATGGTTTCCCTTTAGGTTGTTGGCCCTCTTTCAACAGGAGCCAACTGATCTAAGTAACTTCTGGTGACAATCAACAAATTGACTAGGTGGGTTGAAGCACAGGTGATATGGTATTTGGGGGCAGTCACAGTGGCCAAGTTCTTCATGGAATTTATTATCCAGCAACATGGCCGCCCTCAGTTCATTCTCATCAATAATGGAACTAACTTAACTTCGCACATCCTTCAAAGTTAAACAAACTGATGGGCATCCGTGGGGTTCTAATGAACCCATACCACCCTGAGTCCAATAGGATGGTTGAATGCGTTAATGGGACCCTGGTGAACATACTTTGGAAATTTATAACAGATCAACCTTCCAATTGGAGTTCCCTACATTCCACCGCCATTATGCCTATAATATTTACTACCATTCAACCACGAGGAAAAGCCCCTTTCAACTACTATATGGATAACACCTGGCTCCTCCAGACTTGCTATATTTGTGCATAGAAGATACCGGCGGATTGAACCCCACTATTATTTGACTAACCTTTCAGACACATTGTCAAATTGCAAACCAAAGCATACTCCTTCATCTTTGCCAAGCTGATCAAGAATCAGGCAGCCAATCAGGTGTGGCGTAGCAGGTTATCTCAGTTCAAGGAGGGGAACATGGTTCTTTTCCATGACCAACACAGGTTTGATCAGAAGCACAGATTGGCTAGCATCTGGATTGAGCCGTTTTTAGTCATGGAGAATACAAGTGTTGACAATACTCTAGTAAGGGCCCCTCAAGCGGTCAGATCATTAACCAATAGCATACAAAGTTCTTTTGGCCGTATAAGCAATAAGAGCATTATAATCAGTTAGAGGGGGTAATGTCCAGAAACTAATATGACTGGATGATAATCCTGATTAGCTATGGCGGATTTGGGAGAATCCACCAATCATGATATTAGTCATGATTATTTTAGCACCTTGAGTTGAGGCGATTTTGGGTTGGATTAGGGTTATTATTGGATCACCTTCAAATAGGGCAATAAGGTGTTATTGAAATTTGATGAATATTGAGTAAGATCACCTTCAACTAAGGTGATAGAGAATTGAGAATACCATACTATTTCAGAACCAATAAGATATAGTGAGACTGAATAGCTAAGCTGAGGTAATGGTATCACCCAAAAGTCACTGAGATACAAGTGAGAGAGACGATTGAAGTAATAGGATTATTAGTAGTTTAATGAAAGAAGAACAGTGAGCAACCTGTGTGAAAATGAACTAAATAAAGTGTTGTTTGAAGCAGATATCTCTATATTTTATTATATTCTTTAATTGATTCTGAGGGCCAATGATCTTAATATCATCTGTCCAATTGCTCGGTGGGTTGATCCCTGTGCAAAATCTCCTGGCATATTGTAACATTTCCGGTGAAGTTATGTTATATGGATAATGAGAAACTCCTCAATACCACCTGGGAGCAACGCGCAAAATTTACAGCTGACCAAATGAATA